>PVLC010001331.1:0-146867 GCA_004027655.1 Graphiurus murinus | reverse complement strand
TTTTTTTTTTTGCGGAACTGGGGATTGAACTCAGGGGCATTCTACCTTCGAGCTATGCCCCCAGCCCTATTTTTTATTCTTTATTTTGAAACCGAGTCTCACTAAGTTGCGGAGTGCCTCACTAGGTAGTTGAGGCTGGCCGCGAACCCGGATCCTCCAGTCTCAGCCTCCCAAATGCTGGGATTACAAGCGTGGGCCACCACACCCGGTCCTATAAAAATTTTATGCAGATCATTTTTTAAATGAGATGTAGAAAATAATAATATATGACAAATAGAGAAAACTTCTGCCAGGTCTAAACATTTCTAATGTCAAATTGTATTTAAAGATTATTCTAAACAGTAAAAGCATCAAGAAGTTAAATAAATAAAGGCATTCAGGTTCCAAATAAGTTTGCTACATTTTTTATTTTTCCATTTTTTTTGTTTTGTTTTGCATTTTGGTCCATATGTCTACAGATTCTCAGCTATTGTTTAAGAGCTTGTTCACTTTCTCTTTGAAAGCACTCTTAATTTTTTAATTTTTTTATTGGTGCATTGTAATCATACATCTTTGTTAGCTACAAGTTAGTAAAAGCATGCATGCACACATTTATCATTTAACCTTTCCCCAATTCTCACTCCACTCCCTCACCCTCTCTCCTTCTCAAGTTCAGTTTAGTGATTTAATTTGATATGTTTGTGAAAGTACATCATGTACATTATGGTGTTTCTCCTCCCCCCCATCACCTTCAGTTAAGTCACCTTCTTTGCTATCTAAGGGTTCTCCTTCTTCATCTAGAGTCCCTCTTATGTGTCACCTTCTCTATAGCTTCTGCATATTAGGGAAAGCATACAGATGGATTATGGGTTTTAATCTATTTTGTCATCTTGAGCCTTTTTACTGGGGAATTGAGGCCATTTATATTTAGTGTGATTATTGAGAGATGATTTTTAATTCCTAACATTTTGTGTTTGACTTTTGTTTGAGGTAGTGTTTATTCTTCTTTGCTTAGTTGTTTGCTTCCTGGAAATTATTATTTCTCTGGTTCTGATGTTTACTTCTTAGTTCTCCTTTGTAGTGAATCTCTTTGAATATTTTCTCTAGTGCTGGTTTGGAAGACATACATTCTTTCAGTTTCTGTTTGTCATGGAAGGTTTTACTTCCCCATCAATTTTGAGAGAGTTTTTCTGGGTATGAGAATCTTGGCTGCAAGTTATTTTCTGGCAGTGTTTGGAATATGTTGCTCCAGCCCCTCCTGGCTTTCATGACTTGATTTGGAAGGTCTGGAGTGATTCTAATTGGTTTGCCCCTAAATGTCACTTGGCCTTTTACTTTTGTTGCCTTTAGAATTCTCTTCTTATCCTCTACATTAGTCAACTTGATTATTATGTGGCGTGGGGAACCTTTTCTTTGATATTATCTAGAGGAAGTTTTATATTTCTGTACCTGTCTGTCAACTTCTCTTTCTATGCTTGGAAAATTCTCTGATATTACTTCTTTGAGAAGATGGTTTATTACATTAGTTTCAACTTCTAATCCCTCTTCTTTGCCTATCATTCTTAAATTAGATCTGTTGAAATTGGCCCAGATCTCAACAATGTCTAATTCATACTGTCAATTTTTTTTCTAAATTATGTAGTATGAATTCATTTTTGGAATGGTCATCTTCTAAGAGTGATATTCTATTTTCTATGTGTTCTAATCTACTGCTTATAGTTTGTATTGATGCCTTCACTTCAATTATTGCATCTTTCATATCTTTCACTTCCCTCAAGTCTTCTCTTTGATCTCTGTTCTTTGGTCATTTGTTCCTTTATTTCCAGCTTTCCCTAAATTCTTTTCAGAAATTTTGTGTCATTTCTACTATTAAAATCTGAATTGTTCTTCTGTTAATCTCTGCCATTCTGTATTGGTGAGTTCTGTTATTGTGGGATTGTGGTAGCTCATTGTTTCTTTGCTATTTTTCCTTCTCGTGCGTGATTCCCCTGTTCCTAATTTTAGGTCTTTGCTGCTTTTGCAAGTTTTCTTTCAATACAGGCTTCTTATTTTTATTTTCTCTCTCTGAATAGTATCTTTTACTGAGTTGTAATTACTCTAGGACTTCTTCCGCCCACTCTAATGGTGTTGTTGGTGAGTTTTAGGTCTTGATTCTAGGGCCGTTTTGCTGCTTCTGTTATGGGGATTCATCTCAGAGGTGTGAGTAGGACAGTTTGTGGCCTCAGTGTTTTTAGGCCTCGATGCAGGATGTGTTGTGCTATTCATCATATAAGCAGAGGTGTGTTTATCCTTAGTGTCTGGCAGTCCTTTCTGATAATTCACCTCTCTAGTCCAATCTCTGCAGTAGGAATTTAGAAATGTTACCTGGTATTATACAAGGACAGGTTGTGTTCCCTGGTGAAGGTTGGGTGAGGGGGAGAAGCTTTAATGATCTATTCAGGAATAAGGTAAAGTAGAAGATACGATCCAGTGAAATAAGAGTGTGAATATGTTGATGTGATATATGGTGGTAAGGGTTAGAGATAGTGTATTTTGGGGGCATTCTGGTAGTCAATGTAGAGTATTTATGCTATGCGTAGTGGTATGAAATGGTCTTGATACAAAAGAGGGAAAAAAGGAAAAAATAAAGAGAATAAAAAGTATTTAGGAGAATAAAAAAGTACTTAAGAGAAGAATATAGATAAGCGAGATGGAGTGAAGCTTGTAAAAGTGATGCGGAAGAGAGCTGACAACTGAGTAAAAAATAAGAAAGTAACCAATCATCCAAACAAACATAAATAAAACAAAGCAATACAAAACAAAAACAGAATAAAAAGATAAAAACACAAAAAGTAACATAAACAAAAATATAAACCCTGTAAATATGTAAGTACAGATACAAGTTGGCCTCTACAGTCTTTTTTTATTGTAATAATTCGTGCGTTATATATATACATTTTTGTTAGGTACAAATTGATAAAAACAAATGTGCACACATTTCTCATCTGACCCTTTCCCCTATACTCACCCCACTCCCTCACCCTCCCTCCCTCTCAAGTTCAGTTCAGTGAGTGATCTTGATATAATTGTGTAAGTATATCATGTGCCTTAGGATGCTCTCTCCCCCCTCCCCACCACCCCGTCCATCCCCTTCAGTTAAATCAACTTCTTTGTTTATTGAGGGTCTCTACTTTTTCATCTGGGGACCCTCTTATGCCCTATTTTCTCCCTAACATCCGCATATTAGGGAGAATATATGTTTCTTTACTCTTTGTGACTGGCTAATCTCACTTAACATAATGTTTTCCAGTTGCAACCATTTCCCTGCAAAGTACACAATGGAATTTTACTCTACAGTCTTTTTTAATCTGAGTGGATATTTTCAGCTTTTAAATATCTACTCACTATATTAGATTTTTGAGCATGTTTCAGGTATCCTTATTACCTCTCTCTGCCAGTGCAGGCATGAAGTTCTGCTGGTGCCTCTCCCGCTGAAAGCTTATATCTCTGAGCTCTCCAAAAAGCCTACCTCTGTGCTGCTCTTGTCTATGTAGGCAAGGGGCCTTCCCTGGATCTGGACCCAGTGTAAACAAGAGGCTCCATGCTTTCCACAGGCCTTGTATTTGTCTCTCTCTCTCTGCCTTTGTTGGCGGTAGGAGTGCAGTCTAAATGCCGGGCATTTCCCAGGGTGCCTGTAAGGTCTCTATGCCCTGTGTGCTCTGGGTCCCTCCTGAACTCCAATCACCAAAAGGGCTGGTGATGAAGTCTGTCCTTTGCACAGGGGCCCCATGGGTGCTGCTCTGGCTCTGGAGGGAGAGGTGAGCTGGATGTCCTTACTGCAGGCATAAGCTGGTTATTCCAGGCATTCAGGTCAATGTCGATCATGTGAGAATATGCTGCCTGATTAGAGTGTGGAGTTCTGGAGTTGATTACTTCACATCTGGTCTCTGGGTATGCAGGAGGTTGTTAGATGTCTCCATGCTAGTAGACCCTGTTCTTTGTGGGTGGCTCAATGGCAGCTACGACTCTATGGCTTGTTCTGCTGCTGCGTGGACTCCTTTTCTCTCCCTGGTCTGCTTTCTGGGTTCTGTTCAGCTGAGCTTCAATTTTCATTACTTTTTTCACTTTTTTGCTGCTTTTTTTCTTCAGTCAAGAAGCTGCTTTAAGAAAGTTTTGATACAAGCTCTACAGTGCCTGAGGAGAGGTGTTTCACTCAGTCACCATCTTGGGCTCTCTAGATACTCATTTAATCAATCAATACTTAGCCATAACCTACTGTGAGACAGGCAGTGTATCTTGTACTGAATATATGTCCTTAATGGTGACAGACATGATCTTTGACTTCATGAAATGAAGAGTCAAATACAAAAGGATAAGTAGTAAAGATAGTAACAATACATCTCTATGAAGACAGTCCACACCTTAAACACAGAAGTTCTTTATACATTTTCTTAGCAAGAAAAGGCCTGGGAAGAGTATTAATCATGTTAATGTGGCAGTGAAGCAGTTGGTATTTGTGTATGGGGTGAACTGGAAAATTGAAATTCCACCAGCTTTCCAAATTTCAAACATAATCCACATTTCAAGTGCTTAACATATTGCAAAAACATTCCCATCTCTTGCAAAAAGGAAATACTATCACCACAGTGAGCCATAGTCAAGGCAAAGTAAGAAGAGTATATTCTGGATATAAAATGAGTATTCTGGAGCCAGGCGTGGTGGCACACGCTTGTAATTCCAGCATTCGGGAGGTTGAGACCGGAGGATCCAGGTTCGCGGTCAGCCTCAGCTATCTAGTGAAGCATTCTGCAACTTGGTGAGACTCGGTTTCAAAATAAAGAATAAAAAATAGGACTGGGGGTGTAGCTCGGAGGTAGAATGCCCCTGAGTTCAATCCCCAGTACTGCAAAAAATAAAATAAAATGAATATTCTGGACCCAAAATGAGTATTCTGGACTCCACATAGAGCATTCATCTGACAGTCACTAACATCAAGTACCTTTACAAAAAAACACAGAACCTAGTGGGCCCTATGGAGAAAAACTAACATTTCAGACTGTAGAAAACAAAAATGTGTTTCTTTTCAGGAAACCAAATAAGTAGTTTTATGTAGTTTATTGTATCTTCACAGAAGTGAATTTAATTGACTAATCTTCAAAGGCATTAAATAAAACAGAATTAAATAAAAAGAAACGTGAGTTCCCTGTTAGTCGCATTTAAAAAGTGGCAATAATAGCTAGGTGCAGTTACCCATGCCTGCAATCCTAGTACTTGGATGAGATAGGAGGACCTCAGGTTCAAGGCCAGGTTAGTGAGACTCTGTTACAGAATAAAAATTAAAATAGGCCGGGGGGACAACTCAGAAGTAGAATGCCCTGGGGTTCAATACCTACTGCCATATCCTTACAAAATCAATAAGGGGTGTCTAAGAAAGGAAAATGAAAATGATGCTGAAAACAATCATAAGTGGAGGTTCATGATGTAATATGCATGAGGATGGCTTGAGAATAGTATAATATATATTAGTGTTATTGATTCGGTTGGTAAAGATATGAGCAATTTCAGCAGAGACACTATTATAGAGTGTCATATGCTGTGTTTTTTGAAAGTATGTCAGTGTGCAAGATCAAAGAGGAGAATTTGAAGAATAATTATTTCACTATTTTGCTTAGATAACTTTATTGGTTCTGACTTTATCTTTCCATTCATATATTCAGAGAGAATAATAGACTTATTGATAGAAAAATACTTTTATTAAAAATAGATCATTCTCTTCATCAGTAACACTTCTGATTTGATGGTATTGAAAGTTTCTATGTCCTTTTGAAGGAAATTTTATTCTGAAATAATACATCCCAATGATTATTATTTTTAAATATTTTTGTACCAAGAAAAAAGATTTTCTAACTTTTATTATGCTTCATAGTGTAAGAAAATTATATTAAATAGTAACATTAATACAGCCAATTTAAAACTTCCAAATTCTTCTAATACTTTGATTTAATAAAACATAAACGGCTTCATTTTCTCCACAAATGATTTGGATGTGGGAAAAAATGAGCCAACTAGGTCTATTGTTGTATTCCTCTGTGAAGCTGAGACTGGATAACTAGGAAAGCTCTTTTCTGAGTCCTGGCTTTCTGGCTGAGTAGTGGCCATATCAGTTATTGGCAGCATCTGCCATCTGCATTGTGTTCCTAGAGGCAGCATAAATCCTTTTGCCAAATGAAATCATCCCTATGAGAGCATAGGAAGTGTCATATCTAGTTATGCAGGTGATCTTTCTAACTCTAATTTCATATTTGGTAGAGTTTCTAGGGCTATTTTTATGGAAGGATGTGTTTGTTCCCAGGGCATCAAACAGTAGCAATTTAAGATACGTTGAACACATCTTAATTTTTCCTTAGGAATTGTTATATGTAGTGTATGTGAGTTTATCTCATATTTTTAAATTTATTTTTATAATAATAATACAGCATATTGGTACATTAAAGCAAATATCAAACAATGACATCTTGTTATTTAATAGTTAAAATTAGTGACTGTGTAGTCAGGGGTCTTCAGAGACTCAGCTCATATAATAATAGAAGCTGGCAAGTCCCAGGCTGAAGTTTGAGCTTAAAACTAAAGACCTAGGAAAGGAAATGGTGGGACTGTGGTCTGAAGGAAGGCAGCCCAGAGAATGAGCAGAGCCAGAGGTCCAGCTCCAGGTTGAATGCAGTCTGTGAGGAAATTCTCCTTAGCTCCAGTAGGCTCTCCTTTTTTGTCCTATTCAAGCCTTCAACTGATAGAACGAGGCTCACTCACATTATGAAGGGTAATCTGTTTTATTCACAGTTCTCAGACTTTGATTAAAATCTTAATCTTTTCTAAAGACATCCGCCAAGCAGGACATAAGATTATTCATCACTTGCTGTTGCCTACATTTATTTCTTGTATTTATTGACAAGTTTAAGATTCTTTATGTATCAGTATAACTTGTTTTTATACAGTGCAATATAACATGAATTTTTGCTTAATCTCAGCTTCCTCCTATTTTTAAAATACCAAAAAACCTAATCTAGTTAGTTCAAGATAAATGAAAATCTTGTAAAAATTTTTGCATAATGTCAAAAAACTTAATCTAGTTAATCCAAAATGAATAAAACTCTTGTTTTATTTATTTTCTTGCCCTGTAGTAATTTAAAGTTTGTCATTTCAGAATTATTTTCCATTTAAATTTTCTTTCAAGAGTGGTGTTTAAGTTTCTGAAAATGTATATTCTTACCCTGGTATCTGGGAAAGTGTTTGATCATAATGGGGAACTGAAACTGTCTATATTTTGAAGTGAAAGAGGAATGTTTATGGTTTTCCTCACCCAAGTGTAGGACAAGATATTATGTGTGGGTCTTAGTAGGTCCTTTATCCACACATACTATATTACCTCATTGTCATCACACTAAACTGGTTTTAAGAAATTCTACAAAGTTCTCATACCTTCTAGGATACTAGTAGGGGATCAGGAAACAAAATCATCACCATTCCATGTTTCATCACAATATTTTCCTGGAGATTGTGTTATATCTTTGTCCCATGGACAGAAAGGCTTAAGCAAGACTAGGCACAGACATTCATTCTCAAAGACTCCAATAACACCTGTATCTATTCCTTATGTTTCTGATTTTCTTCCTTTTCCTTCACAATATTGGAAGTTATAATAATCTTTAGATGATAAATATAATAATATCATCAATATACAGTTTTATAAGTAAAGTTATGTATTACATTTCAACTTAGGTTGTAAAACTAGGATTTGAAAATACAAGGCCATTAAGAAATTCTGCAGGACATTATAGGGACAAAATTGACAGTTTTGTTGTTGTTCTTAATTTGTTCTCATTTTTCTGTGGTAATAAGCCCACATTGTCCACATTCTTGCTTGATGCTCTTTTTTGTCTTACAAGAATCAACAGTAAAGAAAAAACAACAGCACATAAACTTAGTGTGACACAGAAATGTAGAATGTCTAAAACTGTTAGGAAACAGTATTTTGAAAGTGTGTCATTGAATGGGACTAAAAAAGGTAGAATTGAAGAAAAGAATATTTGAGCTATGTTTGTAACTCAATCCATGAGATCTAATCATTTCCTATACTACAGTGGTACAAGTAGAGGAATTTGAAGAAGAGAGGTCTTGGATTTTGAGGAAAATATATCTTGCTGGAAGAAGGGGAGAAAAATTGTTATGTCTGTACACTGAAAGATAATAACTAAACACCTTTTGATTAGCTTCTAAACTGCTGGTTGTCAGCCTTGGACACCTCTAGAAATGAAAGAGAATTCCTTTTGGGAAAACTGGAAAACCTGAGAGATACATGTATCTTGTGTTTGAGAATTCTTCAATGTAGTGGTGATTACCAAAAATAACTTTAACATGAGATACCTGTTGACTAGTCTTACCCAAGTATACATAGCCTCTCCTTTAAATAAGAAAAACAAAACTATTTAAAAACAATTGAGTATTTAAAAAGATCCTACATGAGATAGGAAAAAATATAAAAATAATAACAGAAAAATATAGAAAGCAATAGAAAATAAAACATGTTTATGTAATGTAGTTAATAATATCCTTAAAGATAAGAGGTACTGCTATTCTAATTAAGCAATAGAAAAATGTCCTGAGGAAAATAAAAAATATAACACAGAAAGAATAGTTAAATTCATATACTAACAGAAAATACAATAGAGTCTCACTGAAATGTAGTAAGAAAATAAATGTTTAATTGATGGTAAAGTTGAGACCATCTTCTAAACACAAAAAAAAGAAGAAAAAAGAGAAAGAAAAAATTCAGTATGAAAAATAGCAGGAAAAAAGATTTCCTCAGTGGTAAAATATTGAAATAATATAGTTTTCAAATAAAATGAGCTTAGGAAACAAATAACAGTAAGAATATTGCATGATCCCACTGAGAGTGCAGCAAGATGATAAAAAAACAATCTCAGAACACTGAGGTATTTTTATTATTAGAATTCCAGAACACTGGGCATAATAAGAAATTAAAATATCATTTCAGATTTCCACATTATTTCTACAATATAAATATAAACTTGAAAAAAGTGTCTGACCTTTATTTAAATCATCATTTGATCTCTGCAACTGATAATCTTTGCAGTTTCAGGAGTCATGAGTGAATTATACTGAAAATCTCTCTAGTATGTAGTAGAAATTATTACACTGTGCTTCAGTGTCACTGCTTTGTTGTGTGGATAAAATGCTTTGCTGACTCTATGATTTTTCAGCCAAGACTTTTTGTCCTGGAAGATCAATTATGTTTTTTATATACTCTCAATGAGCAAATAAATATGAAACATAAAACAAAAGTTTTTCTATAAAATTTTAAGGAAAAATGATACTAGAAAAATTTTGTAACCTGTTAGGGAGTGCTTTAGATCTATAGTAGAAAAGATATACAAATGATATTTTATTGAATTTTATATCTGTTCCATGATCCTTAAAAGTAAGACATGTAAATTATATTTTATGAAAGTTCACAGTTCTGTTCTGTGAAAGACAAAACTAAGAGAATTCAAATATAAGCTACAAAATTAAATAAAGTACTTGCAAATATCAAACCTATCCAAATACTTTATTTGTAAAATATAAAAACTTCCAGCAATCAATTAATAAGAGTTTAAAAACAATAAAAGGACACGTAAATCTCAACATCTGCTTCACATCTACTTTAATAATTAAATTAATTTAATATAAGAAATACCCAATATCATTAGCTATTAAAATATTCAAATTCAAATTAGAATTACAGGGAAAGGGGCAGAGCAAGATGATGGCAAATCTCCTTCAGCATTTTTTTTCTCCACATATACACCAATCTGAACATCTTTTTATGATCTAAACTACCTTCACAAGAAGTAAGGAAGCCAAATGAGAGACTATTATGCCTTGTTTTAGAATAATAATAAGAAGAAAGAGACACTGATGATATCAGGAAAGAGTTACTGGTCACTCCTTCCCCTACAGCAAGCAACATTCTAAGAATTCAGTGGGAGGTTGGACAATGTAGTTAGCACAGGGCTTTGCCTTATAATTCAGTGTCAGACTGGTGAAATCTAAAAATTAGTTAATGACAACAGAACATATTCCCAGACCATGCCCACAGACGGAGACACTAGAAAAACCCTTGTGCTAGAGACATGAGATTCTGGTACATTGGAGTTTTATTCTGTACACCAGATTAAAATCAAGAACTTTCAGAAAATCATGACATCAACTATATTAGAAACAGGGTGCCAAAAAATGATCACACAATTGTAAGTGTAGAAGAAAACTGAGATAGAGAATTTTAAATATATGATTTAAGAAAATTCAATGAGCTTCAAACAAAACAAAAACAAAAAGGAACCAATTCAGTACTCTAAGAAAATGAAGAGAGAAATGGAAACAATAAAATTATCAACTAGAAATCTACAGTAGAAAAAAAATTCAGTAAACCTAAACTATCAAAGAAGTCATCAATATAATTACAGATCAAACAGAAGAAAGAATTAGGTAGCTTCAAGATGTGTTATTTTAAAATATACATTCAGTGAAGAGAAAAGAAAAAAGAGGAAAGAGATGATAATTATAATAGGAATTATGAATTTAAAATATATTAAAGAGCAAATATGCAGAGTATTGGCATTCAACAGGGAATTGAGAAATATCATAGAAATACTAGAAAACTTCCCAAACCTAGAGAGAGATACAAACATACAGGTACAAAAAGGTCAAAATCATCAATCATATTCAAGTCAACCAACTCTATATTGAGATACATTATGATCAATATCTCAAAGGTGAAAGATAAAGATATAATCATCAATTATCAATGTAGCAAAAGAAAATAAATAAGTATAAGATTTCCCAGTTTATCTAGGAGCGAACTTCTAAGCAGAAACCTTATATGCTAGAAGACAGTGGAAGGAGGTTTTCACAATATTAAAAGAAATAATAACTCACAAAAAAGAATATTGTTTCCTGAGACTGAGTGTAGCTTGATGGTAGGAAACTTCCTTAGCATACATATACCCTGAGTTTAATTCCTTGAATCCCCAAGTATATGTATGCTATTCCCAAGAAAGCTATCTTTTAAAAATGAAGGTTAAAAATTCTAACCAATGTAAAGCTAAGCAAATTTATATCTCCATGAGACCTGTGGAGACACACACACACACACACACACACACACACACACACACATACACAAAGACTGAAGGGTGTTTATCAATTTAAATAAAGATATTTTAATGACCAAGATAAAAATGGTAGAAGGTAAATTACTCACTGGCTAAGAATAATATAGAAAAATTCAGAATTGCAACATTTGAATCCTTGTGCATAAACCATTCATTTTTTAGTAAGAAGGCTAAATGGCAATTAAAAATAATGACAATGTTAATATGTTGAGATAGACAATGTATAAATATGTAAGATGGATCAAAATGAAGGGCTGAGGGTGTAGCTCAGTGGCAGAAGGCTTGCCTAACATACACAGTGCCTGGATTCAATCTAAGACCAATAAATAAATAAAACATCAATATCAATAACTAAATAAGTAAATAAATAAAGAATGGATTGTAAGTATAGATTATTTTATTGGTATTTTTTTTCTTTTTTTTTTTTTTTTTTGCAGTACTCGGGATTGAACTCAGGGGCATTCTACCTTCAAGCTATACCCCCAGCCCTATTTTTTATTCTTTATTTTGAAACTGGGCCTCACTAAGTTGCGGAGTGCCTCACTAGGTAGCTGAGGCTGGCCACAAACCCGGATCCTCCGGTCTCAGCCTCCCAAATCCTGGGATTACAAGCCGCCACCACACACCCCCACCCCCAAGCGCTCTTATTGGTAATTTTCTAAAATTAGATGAAATTCTCCAGAAAAAGACAAAGAGTAAATAGATGGATTAAAGAACAAGAACCAACTATATGTTGCTTACCAGAAACCCCCTTCACCTGGAATAACATTGATAGACTGAAAGCGAAAGGATAGAATATGATATTCCTCAAAATTGGAGTCAAAAATTAAAAAGGAAGGAAGAGTAGGCATACTTATGTCAGATTAAATAGTCTTTAAATCAAAACACTACAAAAAGACAAGGAAGCTTAGTATACTGATACAGTGGTTAATTGAGCAAAAAGAAATTAAAATTCTAAAAATATATGCACTCATAATGAGAGCACCCAAATATATAAAGCAAACACTAATAGATCTAAAGGGAGAATATACCCTGATAAAATAATTATAGACAAATATGATAATATACTTTTAGCAATAGATAGATCCTCCAGACAGAAAATCAACTGTGCCTTAGATAAAATGGACTTAACAGACATCTATAGAACAGTATATTCAACAGCGAAAAATTTCACATTCTTTTCATTAGCACATAAAACATTCTCCAGGACAGACCATGTGGTATGCCACAAAACATGTTTTAACAAATTAAAAATAAATTCAAATTATGTTGAATCTTTTCAGACAATGAAATGACCCAGAAATTAATAACAAAATTTGTAGAAACTATACAAATGTATGAAAATTAAATAACTTGCTCTTATGGAACCAAAGGGCCAAGGCAGAATTCAAGAAGGAAATATAGGAATTTATTGAAACAAATTAACATGGAAGAACTAATATAAAAAATAAACCTATGGGATATAGAAAAATCAGTACTTAAAGATAAGTTTACAGCAAAAATGTATCAAATAAGCAATCTATATTATAAATAAAACTCAAAAGTTAATAGAAATGAAGAAAGAATAAAGATCAAAGCAGGAAAAAAAATGAAAGAGACACTAAAAGAATAGTATAAATGATCAAATGAATGGAGAGATGGTCTTTAAAATGATAGACAAAATATAGAAACCCTAAACAACACTAATAAATAGAAGATATTTCTATAAATAAAGTCAGAGGTAAAAAGGGAGATATAAGGAACACCACAGAAATACAAAAGATTATTAGAGATTATTATGAACAAATATATACTAACAAACTTAATAACCTAAAAGAAATGAATAAATTTCAGGATAAGTACTTCTTATCAGCATTAAATAATGAAAAATAGAAAACCTTAATAATAATCAATAATAAAATTGAATAAAAATTATAAAATTTTATAATTATATAATTATAAAAATTGAGGACCAGGTAGCTTCACTGCTAGTTCTGATCAACATTTAAAGAACAAACACCAATTCTTAAATTACTCCAAAATATTAAAAAAGAAAACTCTTCTGTTTAGAAGAGTTCATTCAAGGAGGCCAACATTACATTACTCTAATTTTAAAAAGGGGGGGGGGAGTAAATGTCAAAAACAAAAAACTATTAAGTCAATATTCTTGATGAGCAGGTATTTCAATCAGCATTATCACTGCTGTCATCCAAAACACCTGGTAACACAGCTTAGAGGAAGGAATATTTATTTGCTCACAGTTCAGTAGATTTCAGGGATTCTGTGGACCTTAAACCGGGTGATATCCAAGGAGCTCATGGTATCGTAGTGAGAGGTGGAGAGAGCACAAAAAAGGGACTCTTCTCTCACAGCATGGGGAGAGAAATCCGATAGAGAGCTAGGGGAAGAGGGACCATATATAAGTGCCAAGATTAAACCACTAGGAACCCCTTCCCAACAACCAAACCCTGCCTCCAATTTGGCTGCCTTATCTGCATGAAGTCTAGAGGACCATTCTAAATACCAATCAAAATAACAGGGATGCAAAAGTCTTCCATAAAATACAAACCAAATCCAATAGGATATCTAAAAAAGATTACTTGCCATAATCAGTGGGAGTCATCCCAGAGATGCTTAGATTTTTCACCATTTGCCAATTAATACACATGGTACATCACATCAATAGATTGAAGGATGAAATCCTATGGCCATCTCAATAAATGCCTAAAGGCACCTAAGTTTAAATATCCATTTATGATTAAAATATTGAGGCATTACAGGATGAAACTAATCAAATTCTGCTATATGCATGCAAAAATATGCTTCAATAAAACTCACCACTCGATTAATATGTACCAATAAAATATTGAATCTATAAGCTATTGAAGGAATATCACTCAAAATAATACAGGTCATGTATAATAAGCCAATAGCTAATATCATTCTAAATGAAGAAAATCTAAGTACTTTCTCTCTAAGATATTGAATAGGACAACAATGCCAAATTTCACTTTTATCACCATAACACTGGAAGTCATAGGTAGAGCAATAAATCAAGAGAAAGAAAGGACTAAAAAACTAAAAAAAGGAAGTCAAATTGTTACTGTTTGCAGATGACAAGACTGTATATAGAACAACAACAACTAAAAACTATTAGCTGTAAAGAAAAAAATTAGACAAAATAGCATAATACAAAATCAACATAAAAAAATCAGTAATGTTCTGTGAACTAATGCCAACTGTCTCAACTAGACATCAAGAAGCAATCCATTTTACATCAGCTAAAATAAATAAAATAAAATATGTAGAAATATTTTTTTAAAAAGAGGATTTTGAAAATTTTGATCCAAATGCATCCCCTACATAGCAGCTGTTCCTTGATATTAAATTAAAAGAACAGTTCTGCTGGCTGCATGAGGAGATACAGCTATTGGAAAGTGCTGGAGCAGAGGCAGTGACTAGATAAAACCCAGAAATACTTGATTTTAGCACAGTAGGAGAATTACTCAAAGTAATAGACTATACCAGTGCAGGGTGGGGAAGGAAAGCTGCCCTCTGATGAGTTAGAATTTAAAAAATTCAGGCTCCACTATTGGGAAAAACCAAAATATGAGTAGGAAAAAGATAGATACACATATCCAACAGGCACAAGAGGGGAGCTTTCCAACATTCTCCAGCAGATTCAGTGAAAGCAGGAAAGAGAAACCAGCTTTAAAAGCACCTCATATGTAAGATTTCTGCATAGGAGATTAGAAACTCCTGCAGTTTTTCCTTTTGTTGTTGCTGTTGTTTTGCTTAGATTTTT
This sequence comes from Graphiurus murinus, assembly GCA_004027655.1. Classification (NCBI taxonomy): domain Eukaryota; kingdom Metazoa; phylum Chordata; class Mammalia; order Rodentia; family Gliridae; genus Graphiurus; species Graphiurus murinus. The sequence goes on along the minus strand of PVLC010001331.1, from coordinate 131,894 downwards.
TTGCTGTATCCAAGACTCATTGGCCACCTATGATTTACTTCTCATGAGTCAGTGGGCATCTGCACTATGAGTCAATCTGGGCTCAGGAGTGAGACTGGGGCACGAGCTGTGGGAGGCTCAGGGAAGAGAGGGGAGGTGCAGCTGTCAGTCTGCAAGTCTGTAGATCAGAAAAAAGAGGACACTTTATTTTGAAATTAGCAATATGAACTCAGACAGGGGATAAGGCCTGCAGGACGTGAAAGTGGAACAGGTCTGGCTCAAGTGGAATGCTACTGCCAGCAGTGCCCCATCCTTGTACAGTCTGCATAATCCTGGTCACCTCCACCGTATGCACAGATGTTCAGCAGATCTGCTGTCATGACCTGGGCACTTCTCGGGGCAGAGATTGGCTCTCAGAACAAGGGATGTAGAGCAGTCTGGATGGCTCCATGGGCTCTGGGGATAAATGACTTGGATGAGAGGTTCTGGAGTCTCCTACTGTAACCATGCCCTCATCTCTAAGTATTTATAAAAGAGGCAGGGGAGAGCACAATATTTAGGGTGAAATTAGATTTGCAATGGATGTTTCCATAGCACTGTCTGGTGGGAAAGAAGAAGAGCTCAACCAGTAAACTACACTAACAAGATTGGCCTCTATGGGTTAGAATTAAAATGAAACAAACTGAACTGTGATTTTGTCTAAAAAATTTTACTATAACAGGTACATGCTAAACTTGAAGCTCTGGAAGGAGGTAGCTCCATTTTGATTAATTCAGCAAGCAGAAATCTCAAATTTTTTGTTAGTTTTTGCTTTTTATTTTCTTTTTAAATTACTTTGTTCTGTTAGCACTCATTTTCTTTTTCATATTTCAATTTCATGTATTTTTCAAATAATTGGATTGCTCAATATCTGTTTTTGCCTTCAATATTGGTATTATTTTCTCTTTTTTTCTTCTCCTTACATTTATATCTCTCTCTCTCTTTTTTTTTTTTTTTTGCGGTACTGGGGATGGAACTCAGGGGCATTCTACCTTCGAGCTATACCCCCCAGCCCTATTTTTTATTCTTTATTTTGAAACCGAGTCTCACTAAGTTGTGGAGTGCCTCACTAGGTACCTGAGGCTGGCCGCGAACTCGGATCCTCCGGTCTCAGCCTCCCAAATGCTGGGATTACAAGCCTGTACCACCATGCCTGGCTCCATTTATATCTCTTTCTACTCTTCTCCTTTTTCTTTCTCTTTTTTTCTTTTCCTATCTATATATTTTGGTAGTTATTATACTATCATTAATATGTAGTTTTTTTTAAGCCTAAATATGATTATTCAACCTCTTTCTCTTTGGTCAGCAAATGTATATAGATCATATTTAAATAAGTATTATTGATTATATAATGGTATATGGTTTGCCCTTAAAGTATCTGTTCTTGGCAGCTATTTTCTCCTCCAAAAGTAGTGCTGATGGCTGAATCTAGTATCTAGAGTATAGTGACCATGTGCTTTGACCCTAATATATATCTCCAGTCCAGAGCACATTATAAAGATATTAATACTTACTAAAAGACCCACACACAATAGTGGAAGAGATATCAATTCCACAGATGTGCAAACATCACCATAGACTAGAAAATATAAGAAATAAGAAATAAGGCAGACAATACACCACCCAAAATTTCTGAATCCCCAATAGCTGAATCCATAGACACAGAATGGGTGAATTTATGAACCAATAATGAAAATGAAACCTGTTTTTTAAAATGATTAATTAACTAAAAGAAGAAAAAACATATAATGGAATAAATTAAAGAAGACAATACAGAATATGAAGGAGAAGATAGAGAAAGAGGCTTAGGAAAAGCACCAAACAGAGCTCTTTGAAGGAAAAAGCACAATAAAAACTAAATTGAGAGCTTCAGCAACAGACTATATCAAGCAGAAGATAGATGATTGAGCTTAAATATTCAGACAGTAATAGAGGAAAATAATAAACTATGATAGACTACACACGGACTCTGAGACAATATTAAGAGGTCTTAAGACTCACAGGTCTTGAGATAGAGGAAGAGATACAGACTAAGGACATAAATAACCTACTCTATAAAATAATAGCAGAAAATTTCCCAAACCTTGGGAACAAGATAGTCAGATACTGTAGGCATCATAAAATAAATGTCATATTTTTTCTCATATTTGGAAGCTGGAGTGGAAAAGAAAGGGAAAAAAAGATATAAGAAAAGTAGGAGGGAGATTGAGGGGGTAGGGGATAACCTAAATGGAAGAGGGGAGGGAAAAAGAAGTCTTGGAGTTTGAAACTGATCACATTACATTGTATGCATTATGTCTATGTCCCAATGAAATTCGCCACTATCATTATATGTTCCTAAAAAAATTAATGAAATGTTTAACCAAGAGGTAAAACATAAAATATCTCTATAATCAGAACTATAAAATTTGATGGAAGAAATTAAAGAGGACATAAAGAAATGAAAATCCTGTGTTCATAGTTGAAAGAAAGAATTAATATTGTTAACATGTCCATGAGACTCAGAATGCTCTGCAAATTTGATAAAATCAACATCAAAATACCAGTGACATTCTTCACAGAACTAAATTTGTATGGAGCCAGAAAACCTCAAAATATCCAAGTCAATCTAGAGAAAAAGGAATAAAGTAGAAGATATTACACTACCTGATTTCAAAGTATACTATCAAGCTGTAGTTATCAGAACAGCTTGGCATTACATAAATTCAGACATATAGACCAGCAGAACAGATATAGGGCATGAAAGTAAACCAACTACCGCCAACTGATTTTGACAAAGATGTTAAGAATATGCAGTTGAGAGAGGACAGTCTTTTTAATAATGGTAGTGTGGAAATTGAGTATTCATATACATAATAATTAAACTTGACACTTTTTAATTTGTTAAAAATTATTTAGAATTGATTAAATACTTAAATATAAAACCCCAAACTATGAATTTCTAGAAGAAATATAGGCAGGATATTGAAATAGGCAAAGATTTATGGACAAAATCCCCCAAAAGGCAGAAACAAAGGCAAAAAGAGAAAAAGAGAATTACATCATACTAAAAAGTTTCTGCACAACAGAGAAAATAATCATCAGAGTGAAGAGGTAACCTTTGATGGGAGAAAATATTTGCAGAATGACAAATAAATGTATGAAAAAGGAGCTTGAAAAAACTCAATAGCAAAACAAGCAAATAACCTGATTTAATAATAAATAACCAGATATTTCACAAGTGGCCAATAGATATGAAAAAAAAACTTCAATATCAGGGAATAGCCAGTGGAATAGATAGAAGACACAGAGACAAATATGCATAGTATACCCAGCAGATTTTTTGGCAAAGTTGCCAAATATGAGTGTTGGAGAAAAGGCAAACTTTTCAACAAGTGGTGCTGAGATAACTGGATATTCATATGTAGAATAATGTGATTACACTCCAATCTCTCACCCTATACAAAAGTGAAGTTACACTAGAAACTTTGCAATTACTAGAAGAAAACAGCACTAGCTATGGCAGAGACTTTCTTAATAAGACCCAAAAGGTCAGGAAATAAAGCCAAAGATTAACAAATAGACTAGTATCAAATTAAAAAACTTCTACACAGCAGAGGACTAATTAAGAGCATGAAGAGAACCCCTACAACATGGGATAAAATCATTGCTAGCTACTCCTCTGATAGAGGACTAATACCTAGAATATATAAAAAATTTAAAAACTCCCCCCCCAAAATAACACAATAAATGGGCAATTGAACTAAGCAGACACTTCTCAAAAACTAAATACAAATGGCCAACAAATATATGAAAAAAATGCAACATCATTAGCAAGTATGGAGATTCAAATCAAAGCTACACTGAGATTCTATCTCAGGCAATCTTCAAGAATACAAATAATAATAACTGCTGGTGAAGATATGGGAGGAAACAAATGTTTATACACTGTTGGTGGGATTGTAAATTAGTACAACCACTATGGAGAGATTAGTTTTAAATTTCTTGAAAGACTATGAGTGGAATCACAATATTACCTGCTATGTCACTCTTCAGTATCATTTAAAAAGAATTGAAGTTAGAATGCTATTAATGACAGATACACACCCATGTTCAAAGCAGCACAGTTCACAATATCCAAAAGCCAACTATCACCACTCCATTTCAATATAGTACTCAAGACTCTTTCCAGAGCAATAAACAAGAGAAAGAAACTAAAAGGAATATAAATAGATGTACAATACTTAGAAGACTCAAAAAAAAATTCAACCAAAAGACTTCTAGAGCTGAGTAACAAATTCAGCAAAGTAGCAGGATACAAAAATTAATCTAAAAAAATTAGTAGATTTTCTAAAAGTCAACCATAAATCCACTGAAAAATAAATTTAAAAAAACCATTCTTTTCATAACCTCAAGAATAATAAAATACCTAGGAATAAATCTAACCAAGGAGGTAAACGACTTCTACAATGAAAATAATAAAACACTAAAACGGAAAGTGAAGATCTTAGAAGATGGAAAGATTTTCCATGCTCTTGGATTGGTAGAATACATATTATCAAAATGGCCATTCTGTCAAAAGTGATCTACAGATTCAATGCAATTCCTATGAAAATACCAATGTCATTCTTCTCAGAGCTATAAAAATCCACCCTAAATTTCACATGGAAAAACAAAAGACCTACAATCACCAAATCAATTCTCAGCAACAAAAACCATGCATGAATAATCACAATTCCTGACTTCAAATTATACTACAGAGCTATAGTAATAAAAACAGCATGGTATTGATACTAAAACAGACACTTAGACCAATGGAACAGAATAGAAAATACAAAAACAAATACACACACTTATAGCAAATTGATTTTCAACAAAGGTGTCAAAAACATACTTTGGAGAAAATGCAGCCTTTCAACAAATGGTGATGAGAAAGTTGATTATGCATTTAAAGAAAAATAGAATTAAATCTCAACCTCTCACCCTGCAGAAGAATGAGCTCAAGATTGATCAAAGACCTGGAAATTAGACAGAGATTTTGAAATTACTAGGGAAGGCCAACACTCCAACATATAGGCACATGTAGAAACTCCCTCACTATGCCTCCTAAAGCTCAAGAAATTAAAAAAAATAATTAATAAATGGGATAGCATTAAACTAAAAAGATTCTGCGCATCAAAGAAAATCATTAAGAGCCTAAATAGACAGCCTTCATATCTACATAGAATTCTAACATGTAAGAAGATACAAATTACTTAAAAGACTTAATACTATAAAAACCTCAATCAAGGAATGGGCAGGTGAACTAAACAGATCCTTCACAAAAAAAGAAATACGAATGGCTAATAAATATATGAAAAAATGTTCAACATCATTAGTAATCAGGGAGCTGAAAATCAAAAACTACAATGAGATTTCATCTAACCCAAATCAGATTAGGAATCATCAAGAAGTCAAACAGCAACTAATGCTAGCAAGGATGTGGGGAAAATAGGAATCTTTCTATACTGTTGGTAGAATCTCAAATTAGTGTAGCTGCCATGGAGATCAATGTGGATATTTCTAAGAAAATTGGGAATGGATCCACCACATGATCCAGCTATAACACTTCTGAATATTTTTCCAAAGGGACTGAATTATAATGATATATGCATATCCATGTTTATAGTAGCACAATTCACAATAGCCAAATTATGAAACCAATTTAGGTGTCCATCAACAGATGAATGGATTAAAAAATTATGGGAAATATACACAATGGAATTCTACTCAGCAATAAAGAGGAACAAAATTATGCCATTTGTAGGAAAATGGATGGACCTGGAAAACATTATGTTAAGTGAGGTTAGCCAGTCACAAAAACTGAAGGGTTATATGTTTTATCTCATATGCAAAAGCTAGGGAGTAATCAGAATATAAGAAGGACTCCAGATAACGGAGGAATCCTGTGGAGTGAGGGAGGTGGTATGGGGAGGAAGGGGGTTGGGAAAAATCAATGAAGGAAACACTTCCGTGGACAGTATGTACAGAAGTGAGAATATCAATACCAATATCAACATCTTATTTGGGGACTGGGGGAGTGGGGAGGGAGTTGGGGAAAGCCCACCAAGCACTGTGTGCATGTATGTCACTATCACTAAGAACTACATTATTATGTGAGTCTATAAGACTATAATGCACCAATAAAAGTATTTTTAAAAAAGACTGCAAAGATAAGTGCTGGCAAGGATACAGAGAAAAGGGAACCCTTGCAAATTGTTGGTGAGAATGTACAGCCATTATGTAAAACAATGAAGAATTCTTTAAAAATTAAAAATAAACCAGGCATGGTGGTGCATGTTTGTAATCCCAGTACTTGGGAGGCCAAAACAGGAGGATCTCAAGTTCAAGGACAGCCTCAGCAAGTAGTGTGACTCCCATCAATGTAGTGAGAACCTGTTTCAAAATAAAAAAAAAATAGGGCTGGAGGTGTAGCTCAGAGGTAGAATGTCCCTATGCTCAATCCCCAGTCTCACACACACACACACACACACACACACACACACACACCTAAAAAAAACTAAAAATAGAACTACTCTAAGATACAGTAATCCTATCACTAGTTACATATTTGATGGAAATGAAATCAGCATGTCAAGGAGACGTCTACAATACTATGTCCAATGCAGCACTATTTATAATAGCTAGGAATTGGATAAAAAAAAAATCTCTGGTATATATATACAGTGGAAACTGTCATTTGTAGCAGTGTGAATGGAACTGGAAATCATATAAGTAAAACAAGCCAGGCACAGAGAGACAAGTACCACATTATCTCACTCATATAAGCAACTGAAAAAGTTGACCTCATAGTTGAGGATAGAATGGTGGTCACTGGAGGATGGGGAGGGAAGAGGGGAAAGAAGAATGGGAAAAGTAGACAAGTTGACATGTCTACTGTTGCAGTTAGAGAGAAATAAGCAGCTCTGGGGTGCTAGTGTGCAATGGGGTAATGGACTGTATATTTCAAAAAGCTAAAAAATTTATATTGAAAGCTATCATAAGAAAGGATATAGGTATATTTAACCATATTTAAGTATTATACAATATGTGTATATGTATATATAAAGATCAGTTGTTATTCCATTAATGGGTACAATTTTCATATTTTATGTATAATTTTAAAAATTAAATTATAAGAACATAAGTATCCAAAATACATGAGTAGATAAAGAAAATGTGGTATATACACACAATTAATTTTTTTTTTTTTTGTGGTACTGGGTTGAACTCAGGGGCGTTTTACCTCCGAGCTATACCCCCAGCCCTGTATTTTAGTCTTTATTTTGAAACCAGGTCTCACCAAGTTGCGGAGTGCCTCACTAGGTAGCTGAGGCTGGCCGCGAATCCAGATCCTCCGGTCTCAGCCTCCCAAATGCTGGGATTACAAGCGTGCGCCACCACACCCGGCTTGAAATTTTAATCATAAAGGAAAAAAAATTATGTCATTTGCAGAAAAATGAATGGAACTAGAGAATATCATGCTAAGTGAGATTGATTGGACTCAGAAAATCAAGGACCATGTGCCTCTGGTCTCTCATATGTTGTTGCTAGATAGAAAATAGGAAAGAAAAAGAAACTTCAAAAATGAGGAGAGAGACAGTATAGTAATGGAAGGGGATTGGAGAACAGAGCTGGGGAGGAGGAAAGGATTACATTGGTATATGATTGTATCACTGCCAATAGACTTACATGCAGAGAGGAGGGGTGTGGAAGGAAACACAAAGGAATGTTTTGTGCTTGTATGAACATAACGTTTTGAATTGCATTAGATGTTTAAGTACAATGTACCAATATAAATAAAATTTTAAAAAATAATGTCTGAGTTCTCCCTCTGCAATCTCATATGCAGAAAAAAACTGTCTTTATGTTTACATAAATTTTCTTTAATTTTATTTTTTTGCTGTACTGGGAATTGAATCCAGAAGCATTCTATCAAGGAGCTACATCCTCAGCCCTATTTTAATTTTATTTTGAAATAGGATCTCACTAAGTAGCTGAGGCTGGCCACTAACGTTTGCAATCCTCTTGTCTCAAATTTCCAAGTACTGAGATTATAAGCATGTGCCACCATGCAAAGGTTCTTTCAAATTTTAAGAAATTAAAATAATAAAATTGTTTTCAGAACATACTTTTATTATGAATATTTAGATTAAAAGGATTTATAATAATGGTCTCTCCTATTTTAGGAGTTTTCTTTTTTTTTTTTTTGGTGCATTGTAATTATACATCTTCGTTAGGTACAAGCCAGTAAAGGCATATATGCACACATTTCTCATTTAATACTTCCCCAACTTCCTCTCCAATTGCTCCCTCTTCCTCCCTCTCAAGTTCAGTTTAGTGACTGACTTTGATATATTTGTGAAAGTACATCATCTGATTCCCTCCCCCTCCCCTACATCACCTTCAGTTAGGTCACATTCTTTGTTCATCTAAGGTTTCTCCACCTTCATCTAGAGTTCTTCTTATATCCCATTTTTTCCCTAGCTTCCCGATATTGGGAATAGCATATGATTTTTTTTTTTACTTTTTGTGACTGAGTAATTTGACTTAGCATAATGTTTTCCAGTTCAATCCATTTCCCTGCAAATGGCATGATTTTGTTCTTCTTTATGGCTGAGTAAAATTCCATTGTGTACCTATTCTGTAGTTTTGTAATCCATTCATCTGTTGATGGACATCTTGGCTGGTTTCATAGTTTGGCAATTGTGAATTATGTGGCTATAAACATAGATACACATGCATTGGTCTGATAGTTTGGTTTCAGTTCTTCTGGGTAGAAGATATGTTAAGTTCATTCCAATTGTTCTGAAGATGCTCCATTCTGTTTTCCAAAGTGGTTGCACTAATCTGCAATCCCACCAACAATGTATTAGGGTTCCCACTTCTCTGCATACACCCTTGCCAGCATTTGTTGTTGTTTGTGTTCTTGACAATTACCATTCTAATTGGGGTTAGGTGAAATCTCAAGAAAGTTTTGATTTGCATCTCTCTGATTGCTAATGATATCGAACATACATCTCCTCATGTATTTATTGGCCATTTGTATTTTTACTATTGTGAACTCTCTATTTAGATTCTTTGCCCATTTTTTTAATTGGGTTATTTGTTTTCTTAGCTGTGAGGTTCTTGAGTTCTCTGTGTATTCTAGATATTTGTCCTCTATCAGAAGAATAGCTGGCAAAATTTTCTCCCACTCTGTGGTCTATCTGTTGAGGTTCTTGATGGTTTCCTTTCCTGCACAGAAGCTCTTCAGTTTAATGCAATCCTATTTATTGATCTTCCTTTGATTTACTTGTACTTTTGGGGTCTTGTTGAGAAAGTTTTTACCTTTGCCTATGTGTTGAAGTATTGGGCCTATGTCCTCTTCAAGTAGCTGCAAGTTCTGTGACCTGACCTCCAGGTCTTTGATCCATCTTGAGTTGACTCTTGTGCAGGGTGAGAAAGTGGGATTTGTTTCCATTTTCCTACATATGGTTAACCAGTCTTTCCAACACCATTTGTTGAAGAGCCTATCATTTTTCCAATGTATGTTTTTAGCTCCTTTGTCAAAAATCAATTGACTGTAAGTGTGTGGGTTTGTTTCTAAATCTTCTATTCTGATCCACTGGTCTATGTGTCTGTTTTTGTGCCAATACCATGCTGTTTTTATTACTGTGGCCTTGTAGTATAGTATAAAGTCAGGTATTGTGATGCTTCCTGCATGGTTATTGTTGCTAAGAACTACTTTGACTATTCTGGGCTTTTTGTTGTTCCAAATGAATTTAAGGACTGATTTTTCTATGTCTGTGAGGAGTGACCTTGGGAATTTCATGGGTATTGCATTGAATCTGTAGATCACGTTTGGGAGAATGGCCATTTCCATATTTATCTGCCTACCCAAAAGCATGGAAGATTTCTCAATATTCTAAGGTCTTCCTCAATTTCTTTTTTCAACTTTTAAATTTTTTCTTATAGAGGTCTTTTACCTCCTTGGTTAGGTTTATTCCTAAGTATTTTATTTTCAGGGGTGCTATTGTGAGTGTAATTGTTTTCTGAATTTTTTTTCAGTGAATTTATGGTTGGCATACAAGAAAGCATTTTTAAGATTGATTTTGTATCCAGACACTGTGCTGAATTTGTGGATCTATTCTATAAGTTTTTTTGTTTGATTTTGTTGGGTTTTCTAAGTATAGTATGTCATCTGCAAAAAGGGATAGTTTTATTTCTTCTTTTCCTAATTTTGGACCCTTGACTTCCTTCCTTGCTTTATTTCTCTGGCTAGAGTCTCAAGTACTATATTGAACAGAGGTGGTGATCATTGGCATCATTGTCTTTTTCCTATTTTTCATGGGAACTCTTGCAATTTTTCTCCATTTAATATGATGTTGGCTGTGGCCCTATTGTATATTGCCTTTATGATGTTGAGGTATGTTCGTTCTATTCCAATTTTCTGCAGCGTTTCTATCATGAGTGGGTGTTGGATCTTTGCAAATGCTTTTTCAGCATCAATTGAGATAATCATGTGATTTTTGTCTTTAATTCTGTTTATGTGGTGAATTACATGGATTGTTTTTCATATGTTGAACCAGCCTTGCATCCCTGGGATGAACCTGACTTGGTCATGGTGTATACTTTTCTTGATGTGATTTTGAATGTACATTGCTAGTATTTTATTTAGTAGTTTTGAGTCAAAGTTCATCAGTGATATAGACCTATAGTTTTCTTTTCTTCAGCTCCTTTTATTTGGCTTTGGTATTAATGTAACATTCACTTCATAGAATGTATTTGGGAGAGTCGCATGCATTTCTATTTCACACAATAGTATGAGAAGTATTGAGACTAGCTCTTCTACAAAGGTTTTATAAAATTAACTTGGAAAACCATCTGGCCCCGGGCTTTTGTTTGAGGGTTAACTCTTTATTGCTGTTTCTCTCTCTGATTTCTAATGATCAGTTCAAGTTTTCTATATCTTCTTGACTCAATTTAGGAAGGTTATTAGTGTCTAGAAATTTGTCAATTTCTTCTAGATTTTTCATTTTTTTTTTTTTTTGAGAATAGTTTTTCAAAGTAGTTTCTGATGATCCTCTGGATTTCCACACTGTCAGTGATAATATCACCTTTTTCATCTCTTATTTTGGTAATTTGGGTTGGTTCTCTCTTTCTTTTGGTTATGTTGCCTAATGGTTTATCAATCTTGTTTATTTTTTCAAGAAACTATCTTTTGGTTTTGTTGACTTTCTGTATTGTTTTTATTATTGTATACTTCACTAATTTCTGCTCTGATTTTAATAATTTCCTGTCTTCTACTGGCTTTGGGGTTAGACTGTTCTTGTTTTTCAAGGGCTTTGGGCTGTGTCATTAGATTATTTATTTGGTGATTTTCCATTCTTCTTATGTAGGCACTCAGTGCTATAAATTTTCCTCTTCTACTGCCTTCATGGTATCCCAGAGGTTTTGATATGTTGTGTCTCTAATTTCATTGGTTTCTAGGAATTTTTCTTCCCTTATTTCTTCTATGACCCATTACTTGTTCAGCAGTGTGGTGTTCAGTCTCCCATGTGTTTACATGGTTACTCTGATTCTTCTTAGAGTTGATTTCTAGTTTCATTTCATTGTGGTCTGAAAAGATGCAGGGAGTTATGTTATATTTTTTTAATTTTCCAGTGCTAACTTTGTGGCCCAGAATGTGTTCTATTTTGGGGAAAGTTCCATGGGCAACTGAGAATAATGTGAATTCAGCTGTAGTTGGGTGAAATATTCTGTATGTGTCTAATGGGTCCATTTGGTTTATAATATTTTTTAAGTCTGAGGTGTCTTTACTAACCTTTGGTCTAGAATATTAGTACAGTGATGCGACAGGAGTATTGAAGTCTCCCAGTATAATTGCATTGGTATCTATGTGTGACTTTATATCATGAAGAGTTTGTTTTATGAAAGTGGCTACACCTATGTTTGGGGCATAATGTTTACAATTGTTATTTCTGCTTGCTGAATTGTTCCTTTTACAAGTAAAAAAATCACCTGCTTTGTCTCTTCTGATAAGCTTAAGCTTGAAGTCTAATTTATCTGATATCATAGTTGCTACTCCTGCTTGTCTTTGAGTTCCATTGGCATGGATTACCTAACTCTATCCCTTGAACTTTAGTTTGTGGGAATCTTTGCTTGTAAGATGTGCTTCTTGCAGGCAGCATATAGATGGATTCTGGGTTTTAATCCATTTTGCCACCTTATGCTTTTATATTGGGGAGTTGAGCCCCAGTGTGATTATTGAGAGATGATTTTTAATTCCTAACATTTTTGGTTTTAACTTCCGTTTTCAATGGTGTTTATTCTTCTTTGCTTAGTTATTTGCTTCCTGGAAATTATTGTTTCTCTGGTTCTGACATTTACTTGTTAGTTCTTCTTTGTAGTTAATCTCTTTGAGTATTTTCTCTAGTGCTGGTTTGGAAGACATAAATTCTTTCAGTTTCTATTTGTCATGGAAGATTTTTATATCCCTGTCCATTTTGAGAGAGAGTTTTGCTGGGTAGGAGAATCTTAGCTACAAGTTATTTTCTTTCAGAGTTTGGAATATGTTACTCCAGCCCCTCCTGGCTTTCATGACTTGATTTGGGAGATCTGGAGTGATTCTAATTGGTTTGCCTCTAAATGTCACTTAGCCTTTTACTTTTGTTGCCTTTAGAATTCTCTTCTTATCCTCTACATTAGTCAACTTGATTATTATGTGGATGTGGTGTGGTGAACCTCTTATTTGGTCTTGTCTTGAGGTAGTTCTGTATGTTTCCTGTACCTGTGTGTCAATTTCTCTTTCTATGTTTGGAAAATTCTCTGATATTACTTCTTTGAAAAGATTGTTTATTCCATCAGTTTCAACTTCTAGTCCCTCTTCTATGCCTATTATTCTTAGGTTGTCTCTTTTAAAATTGGCCCAGATCTCATTGATGTCCAACTCATACTGCTGAATTTTTTTTCTAGATTATGTACTATGGATTCATTTTTGGAATGGTCACCTTCTAGGAGTGATATTCTATTTTCCATGTGGTCTAATCTACTGTTTATTGCTTGCGTTGATGCCTTCACTTCAGTTATTGCATCAGTTTCTGTTTGTCATGGAAGGGTTTTATTTCCCTGTCAATTTTGAGAGATAGTTTTGCTGAGTAGGAGAATCTTGGCTGCAAGTTACCTTCTCACAGAGTTTGGAATATGTTGCTCCAGCCCCTCCTGTCTTTTATGACTTGGTTTGGGAGATCTGGAGTGATTCTAATTGTTTTTTCTCTAAATGTTACTGGGCCTTTTACTTTTGTTGTCTTTAACATTCTGTCCTTGGCCTCTACATTATTCAATTTGATTATTATGTGGCATGGTGGTGAACCTCTTTTTTGGTCTTGTCTAGAGAGTGTTCTATATGTTTCCTGTACCTGTGTGTCAACTTCTCTTTCTCAGTTTGGAAAATTCTCTGATATAATTTCTTTTAAAAGATGGTTTGTTCCATTAGTTTCAATTTCAATTTCCTCTTCTTTGCCTATTATTCTTAGGTTAACTCTTTTAAAATTGGCCCAGATTTCATCAATGTCCAACTCATACTGTCGAATTTTTTTTCCAAATTATGTATTATGGATTCATTTTTGGATTGGTCATCTTCTGAGAATGATATTCTAATTTCTGTGTGGTCTAATCTACTGTTTAAAGTTTGTCTTGATGCCTTTACTTCAACTATTGCATCTTTCTTGTCCTTTACTTTCTTCATGGCTTCTCTTGATTCCTGTTCAGGGTGTCAGATTTTTTGTTGTTGTTCTTTTTTTTCTTTACAGCACTTCCTGAATTCTTTTTCAAAATTTTGTGTCATTTCTACTATTAAAGATCTTAATTGTTCTTCTGGTAATCTCTGCCATTTTGTATTGGTGTGTTCTGTTACTGTGGGATTGTGGTAGCTCTTTTTTTTTTTTATTTTGCTATTTTTCCTTTCCATGATTACCCTGTTCTTAAACTTATGTCTTTACTGCTTTTGAAAGCTTTCTCTCAATTCAAAATTTTCTTCTTTTTTTTTCTCTCTGTGAATAGTATCTTGTACTGGGTTGCAATTACTCTAGGCCTTCTTCTGCCCCCTGTAATTGTTCCATTGGTGGGTTTTAGGTGTTGATTTCTGGGGTTCATTTGTTGCTTCTGTTATGGGGATTTGTCTCAGAGGTGTGAGTATGACAGTTTTGTGGTCTCTGTGGTTTTAGGCCTCACTGTGCAATGTTTTGAACTGTTCCTTCTTTCAGTAGAGGTGAGTTTATCTTTGGTGTTTGGCAGTCTTTTCTGGTGGTTCACCTCTCTGGTCCCATCTCTGCAGTAGGGATTTAGAGGTGTCTGCTGGTATATATAAGGACAGGTTGTGTTTAGTGGTTAGGGTTGGGTGAATGGGGAGAAGCCACAGTGATAAATGCAAGAATAGGGGAAAGTAGAAGGTCTGATCCAGTGCAATAAGTGTTTGAGTGTGTTAAGGTGATATATGGTAAAGATTAGAGATAGTGGATATGTGGGGGGATTCTGGTAGTCATGTAGAGTATTTAGGTGTAGTGGTATGAAATGATCTTGATATGAAACAGATAAAAAAAAGGAAAAGCAATACAAAACAAAAGCAGATTAAAAAGTTAAAAAAAAAACCCTGCAATTATATAAGTACAGAACTGATTTGGCCTCCTCTGTCCTTTTGGATCTGTTTGGATATTTTCAGCTTTTAAATGTCTATTCAGTATATTAGATTTTCTAGCATGTTTCAGGCATACTTATTTGCTCTCTATTTTGATAGTTTTCTACATAAGGAATATCCATTTCTGGAGTTCTTGGAAATAAAATTGTGCATCTTGTTTTGTAAATTTAAGATTTTTTATAATTCACATCAAAGCATGCATGTTTAAGCATAGAGGCTTGATTATCTTGATTCAGATTCATGGCACTATTTATCCTTTCATTCTTTTCAGGAATCAAAAGAAAATTAAACTTCTAAATTATTCCCTATTTTACTTGTGGTTATTTGAATATTTTAGTTTTATTATTATCTATAATACAAAGCAACAGCTAAAATGACAGAGAAGGGTTAGGACTGGGAAATTTGTGCAAATGTGTTTTCTTAAAATGTCACAAAAAGACTACATGTATTCACTGCAAAAATTCAAGAATGCAAGTGTATGTTAACCTTAAAATATTTTCAGTGTTTTAACAACCACATTATCCAGAATGAATTCTACTTTCTAAAAAAAAATCTTCATGGTTCCACAGATAGGGAACTGGATACATGTAGACACTCACATCATTGTGTCAATGTCCTAGAATGTCATATATAAGGGGAAACTTTAATGCAGATTCTGATGTAAATAATGCTTTATTATCTTGAGTTCTGAAAGACAAGAAAATTCACATAGGCTTCTTTGAGATAAGGTATGCAAGAAACTAGTAAGATAAAGACACCTTAACATAAAGAATAAACAATAGAAAAGAAAAAGAAAAAGAAACCTTCATTTACAAAAACAGTTATTTTGGATACTCTTGATTTTCACTTACATATACAGACAAAGATACATAAAAGACAAAAAATATTTTAGTAATTTAGATATCACCAGTCCTAACAAAATGATTCAACATTTCCAAAAGTTACCACTTTCTTAAACAGCTCCTTAAATATAGGCAGGCATCTGCTGCCTACATGAGTTGTTAACAAGTTTTGAATAAAGATATTTACTAGCAAGTTATTCTGATTCAAATTATTTGATTTGAGGAAGAAGAAAAGAAAACCCTCTGTTGTTTATTTTCCATGTGCTGGCAGTGGTAATGGTTGGGGAGGGGGGCATTTTGTGTTTTCCTGCCATTTTAATTTTATTCAAAGAGAAAACATTCCTTCTAGACCAGCATAGTTGTTAGGAATCTGCTGCTGTTTGTAATCCTCCAAATCACAAAGAATTTTAGAGATTGTATTAAGCAAAGTTAGCATTTAGCTTGACACCTACTGCAAAAAGACTATCAATATTTTCCTGAATCCAATTAATAATTTTGGAGGATTTGCTCTTCTTGATGGCCTACAATGCAGTTTATTTTAAAAATTTGGTAGTATAGGTATATTGTAGTTAATTAACTCTTTTACAAAATATTTAAATTAAAGGGCATTTGGTAATATATAAATTATCTCATAGTCTCATTGGTCTCATATTCACCCAAGAAATATTCTCTAAATAAATATACTATACAAACATGTAATTTACATGAGTATTTTATAGAAGTCTGCCATTAAATGAAGGCAAAATTACTGCAATTTCAAAACTTTCATAATAAATAGCAATTAATGATTCCAATAACAACTTATTACTCTTACACTATAGCTCTTTCTATAACTCTATGTAATTGAAAGAGTGATGATGTACAAAGTGCAAAGCATCTCTCATTAAAAGAAAAAAAAGCAATGTATAAGGTATATTGCTATTAGTGACATGATACACTAAACTTTTGTGTAAGAGTACCTTTCATTAAAACAGGATTCAATGATGTGAGGAGTATTTGGAGAGCAATCAGTACAATTTTCAAACACTCATTTTCTCTGTTGTAATGATGATAGATTTTGTACTTGAGAGAAAAAATAATCTGTCTTGGAAAATATGCTTCTAAATGATGCACAAGACTATGTTTTAAAAATATATCAAGACATGAGTTCATTTTATCTGTATAGGTTCTAGTTTATTAGTGACAAGTTGTATTTTAAACTTTAATACTCTGAAAATATGTTTATATGTTTATGAATTTTTGAAAGTGCCTTTTTGATAAAAACAAACTTGCAAGTTTTGAATTAGGAAACACAAGTCATTGGACAATCAGGAGCAATACTTTCTAAGATAAAAGTTAAATTTTAGTGGGTTTAAAAAAATTCTGTTGCAATGTATTAGTTTATTTTTAAAAGTCCAAGAATTTAAAAAAATCTTCAGGAGACATTATATGTTTCTAGAAAATAACTAAGGTAAGTCAATCTAATCTTGCTGCATTTAAATATTATATATACTTTCTTATTTTACTATTTTGTCTACGGTTATCCATTATTGGCTTCTTATAGTGTTCCTTTTAGTTAGGATGATACCTAGAAGCTATATGGAGAACTTTTACTTTAAAAAGATGAAGTAGTAGTAATGACACTTGCACTGATAATAAGCTAGATTCAACATTTATACAAAATAAAAAAATGAAAGAAGTACATGAGAAGAATATTACCTACTTAAAATGATACCTGTCAGATGAGTACTATAGTAATCTCACTTTTATAAATTATGAAACTGAGTCAGGAAGAGACTAAGTAGATCTCAAAGACTATCAACTAATAATTGTTGAAACTGGGTAGTATAGTTTTGAGTCTTGGTACTCAGTATGGTGGTGATGAAGTGCTTGGGACCTTCAAAGGGTGGAGCCTACTAGGAGATAATTAGTCATTAGGGGTGCTACACTCATAAGGAATTAATGCAGGTTTGGGGAAATCTGGTTAGTTCTTGCAAGAGGGTTGTTATAAATTTCTGACCCCGAGTCCCTCTCTGGCTTCCCATCTCTTCACATGACAGCTTGCTCTTGCATGTGCTCTGCCAATGTGATGACATCTATCACATGGCCTTCATCACCAGAAAGCCAATCAGAAGTAAGCATCATGCCCTTAAAACTCCAGAGTGTGAGCTAAATGAGCCTCTTTTCCTTATAAATTACCTGCCCTCAGATATTTTGTTAGAGTTATTGAAAACAGCCTAATACACTAGGATTCAAATTGAAGAGTCATATTCTGAGTTTGAGGTCTTGGTCATTAGTTAGAATGAGATGGATTATGAGAAAGGCCTTTTTTACATTTCTCCAAAATTCTCCAAGAAATATTTTATTATCTTACAACTTTTATCACCCTTTTTCTACTCAATTTATTTTCTTTTTGAGAATGTGTGTGTTTATTTCTTTATCTCATCTTGATCCTAAACATAACTCCAAGTGACCTAGTCACTCTCCCCATTTTGGCACATGGGGAACAAAACAAAAATTCCTGGAGACCTTTGAACTTTTCTCTATTTTAACTGTCATTGATCCAACATAGTGGAAGCAAGAAGACAAGTGAGAATTTATGTCAGCATTGTCATTATTTGTCACCTTTTGGAAACATCTGAAAAAGCATTTAGCAATGTCATGAAGAGATGTTACTTCTGAAAAGATGAAAATAGTGACAAATATCTCAAGGGTAGGTTTATAGCTCAAAAAAGATAAAGGAGTTCTGCTTCACACATTGAATTTTATCTTACCACAGATATGAAAATAGAATTTTAGACTTATATTTAATTAAACCCATCATGGAGACAAATTTTTGAATGAATTTAATACTAAAATAATTGAAAATAATCATTCTCAAGGAAGAGATGCTGACTTGTTATTACCAATACTGAAATATACTTTCTTCTCATGCAGTCCCCTAACATGTTCAATCAAGTTAAACAAATTGAAGGATGACAAACTTAGAGGTGAATTGTTTTTCTTTTCAAAAACTGGGCTGAAATCCTATTATCAACAAAAGATTGAAAATAACAAGGGTTGGCAGTGATGTAAACAAAACAAACAAAACCTTATACACTATTGGTTGAAATATAAATTGGTAAAGCCATCATGTAAACCACAATAGAGGTTCCTCAGAAAAATAAAAATAGAACTACCATATGATTCAGTAATTGTACAATTACATACATATCCAAAGAAAATGAGAATAGTTTCTCAAGGACAATATTTGTATTCTTATTTTCCTTATAGCATTACTGATAATATCCAAATTATGGGAACAACCATCTGAAGATGAAAGAGTAAAGAAAAAGTCACACACACACACACACACACACACACACACACACACACTCCATACTCGGATATTTCTTGGCCTTTAACAGAAAGAACACTTTCATTTGTGAACTTGAAGGATATTGTGCTAGTGAAATAAACTAAGATAATAATGGCAAACATGGTATAATCTCACTTATAAATAGAAATTATAATCTCATCTATACATGGAATTTATTTTTAAAGAGTCAAGTTCAAAAAAAGCAGAGTAGAACCATAGATGCCAGGGGTTAGGAGTGAGGGAAATAGATAATGTTCATCAAGGATTCAGAGATTCAAGTCAGATGAAGTGACACAGGCCTATAATCCCTTTACTTGGAAGGCAGAGACAGGAGGATCATAGGTTCAAGGCTAGCCTCCACAATTTAGTGAGAACTTGCTACAAAATAAAAAGGCCTGGAAGTAGAATTTCATTGAGTTCAATTACATACACACACACACACACACACACACACACACACACACACACGAAAAACATGTAGAGGTTCAGTTTTGTGGAACAAATGTCCTCTGGAGGTCTAATATGAAACAAAGCAATTATATTTGATAATACTCTGTTGCATCCTGGAAATTTGTAAGGAGTCAGGCTTCATTTTTCTCACCAAACTCATACACCAAGAGTCATAACAATGTAAATGTTAAGTATGTGAATTAGCTTGGTTCTGGTAATAATTTCACACTGTCAACATATATCAAAAGACCATATTGAAGATATATTTATGTAAATATTTTATTTTTCATACATACCTCAATAGAACTGGAGAAAAAGATGGAATAAATGCAGCTTGAAGCATTAAATTTTGTAATATTGTTCTTTCTTCTGCATGCATAAAGCCTTTACTAAATAAAATTTTAAAATGGAGACTATAAGTAATTCAGTCTTCTCTTCTCATGCCTTCATTTTAAAGCTTTTGTTCTTCCTCACATGATATAAAAGAGAAGCAAGAAATTAGAAGTGGATCTCCAATTCTACCTATGCTCCTACTTCTAAACTTGCTCTTCTGAATATAGGCAGCTCAATGATAGTCAGACTCTTTAGTTATAAGAAAAAAACATACAAATCAGGCATGATGGTGCATACTTGTAATCTCTACATGGGAGACTAAGGAGGATCACAGATTTTAAGCCAGTATTTGGTAATTTACTTAGATCTTGTATTAAAATTAAAAACGTCAAGGTATAGCTCAGAGGTAAGTATGCTCCTGGATTTATTCCCTAGTACCACAAAAAAGGAGGAAGAAAGAAAGAGAGGAGAGAGGGAGAGAGAGAGAGAGAGAGAGAGAGAGAGAGAGAGAGAGAGAGAGAGAGAGAGAGAAGGAAGAAGAAGAAGAAGAAGAAGAAGAAGAAGAAGAAGAGAAAAGAAGTTAAAACAGCATTTCTTATATTCTAGTTTTCCACAAACCCAGTCATCTAAGCTAGAAACATTGAAAAATATCAATCTCTTTTATCCTCTTTAACTTAGAGCAAAAATATCAAATATTCACTAGTCATTTGATATTTTTGCATTTCACATAGATATTTCTTACCCTCTGCACCATAATTTTATATACTGTCTTCCAACTTTGATGCTTCTCCTTGCCCTGCTTTTCATCTTGAAAAACTATGATCCTAAATTAAAATGCTACCATATGTCATCTCTTTGAAAGTAACCCTGATTATAGGTATAGATGCCTATATATTGAAATATTTATAGATATGTGTATATACAGAGGTCAATACATATACACATATAAAGTTTTTCCCTATTACTCAAGATGGCCTTGATGCAACTATAATCACCAGATCTTAGTTTCTAGTAGTATTTTAATAAAATAAAACAAAAATTAGAAAAAATAGGTGTTTTTAGGACTAGACTAGTTAGAGCATCTTTTTTGGGGGGGGAACTCCTGAGAATGAAGGCTAGGAACATTCTTTCTCAGAAACATCACAGCCCTTTATGTTTTGCTTTTATTATTACTTTTTAAAGCAAGTTCTCTCTAAGTTGCTGAGAGTATTGTTAAATTGTTGAGGTTAGCCTCAAGTCTGTGATCCTCTTGTCTCAGCCTCCCAATTACTGGGATTATAGACATGCTCCACCACACCTGGCTCCTAGAACATCTTATAGTGCAAGTAAGAAAGTGCTCAAGACAATGATGGGGATATGTCAAATGGACATAAAAGCTAAGTAAAAAAGTGTCTAATAGCCAAAGCTGGAACAATTTGAAAGGCAACATAAATAAAGGGATGAAATTTAGCAGGTAATGTGAGCACATATAAATGTATCACTTTGAATCTCACTATGATGTCTAATTATAATGCATCAATAAAAGTGTTTAAAATAAATATAAATATAAAACAAATATAGATGAGCCCATAATAATATAAATGGATATAATATATGGGGGATATCAATCTTCTATGAAGAACTACAAATTATTTGTGTAGAAATTATGCCCTTAAAGTGGTGAGGCATAGCTCACCAACCAAGAGGAAGAAGTGTAAAGGGGGAAACAGGGGTAATTCCACAGTGGGTAAACATGAGAAGCTCCTATGTTAAATAGGAAATCAGCCTGAACAACACTGGTGACAAGTCCTATTGATGGTATATACCCATGATTCAATGATACTGGTGCTTTGCCTGTCTAGTCTTTCTCCCCCAAATCCACAATCCCAATCTAATTATGAGGAAAACATCAAGCAAATTTCAAGTGGGAGTTATTTTTTAAAACACATTACCAGTATTTATCAAAACTCTCAAGATCACAAAACATAAGTAATATCTGAGAAGTTGTTATAGCCAGGAATAGCCTAAGAAGGTATGAAATCTTAATGAAAAGTAATATTCTGGACAGGAACTTAGAGCAAAAAAAATGATATTAGGTAAAAACTAAGAAAATCTAGGTAAAGTATGTGCTTTATTCAATAACAAGGTATCAATATTTCTTCATTAATTTTAATAAATGTACTTTAATAATATAAAATATTGATAAGTATGTATACTGGGTCTCCCTATACTATTTGCAATTATTCTGTAAATCTAAAATTTTAAAATGTTAAAAACTTGTCACGAATTTCTGATTATAGATGATTGCTATTTGCTTGAGGCAAACAAAAAAACAGTTCTGTTTGTGAAAAACACAATTACAAATTTCTTTAACAGCAAAATAGCTATAACATACAGCTGAATATTTAATAAAAACAGAAAACAAGATTAAAATGAACTTAAGTGGGGAAACTGGTTCTTGCAACCTCATATTAGCTTTCCAGGATCTGAGCAATTCTATTCTTAAAATATGATGTAGATTAAATTAATTTGGTGATCTTTTATAAAAGAAGCAAGATAAAACAAGAGCATAAGTGACAAAAGGAGAAGAAGAACATGAATAAAAATATCCACTGAACAAAGCCCAGACTCAGATATCAG
Source organism: Graphiurus murinus (assembly GCA_004027655.1). Classification (NCBI taxonomy): domain Eukaryota; kingdom Metazoa; phylum Chordata; class Mammalia; order Rodentia; family Gliridae; genus Graphiurus; species Graphiurus murinus. The sequence continues at coordinate 109,600 of PVLC010001331.1, read as the reverse complement.
GTGGGGAAGTTTACCAACCATTCAGAATAAATAATTCCAATTTCCAAAACAATTTTCCAAAATTTACTCTGACATTTATCTCCAAATGAAAATTTGGTTAAATATCATAAATCAATTAACATAATATACAAAATTAATACAGAAAAAAACACAAAATAACCCCACATCATCAGAAACATCAAAAACATTTGGTAAAGTCTAGAATCCCTTAATGATAAAAAACATTCAACCAGAAAGGAATGAAAAGAAATTTTCTCAAATTGATAAAAGACATCTACATAAAACCTATAGAAAATATTACACTTAATTATTAAAGACAGAATTTTGTTCCCTACAATCAGAAATAATTTATAAAACTATATGCAGACAAGCTGACACACATCTTTAATCCTAATACATGGGAGACTAAGACAGAAGGATCACAGGTTCAAGGACAGCCTCAGCAAGAAGTGAGACTCTCATTAACCTAACAAGACTGTTTCAAAATAAAAATAAAGTAGGTTTGGGGGTTTAGCTCAGAGGTTACAATCCACAGTACTACAGAAGAATAAGAAAAACTGTATATAGGCTACCCAAGAAAAGAGAAAAATGAGGAACTAATTTATCAATATCAGTAACAAAAGAGAGCATGAATAGGTTATGTGACTAAACGGTCTATGCAAGCAAAATAAATAAAAGGTAAAAATTCATCAATTTCTGAATGGGAAAAAAATTACCAGCTATCACTCAAGAAAATGTAAATAACTTTACATTACTTGAATTTGTGTTTTAAAACTCTTCCCAAAAATAAATAAAATATCCAAGCTTGATGATTTGATTGGCAATTTCTAGTAGTCATTTGAAGAAGGAATAATAATAACTCATTATCATTCTCCAAATTTAGAAAGGTTATGCATAGATCTTAATTTTGCTCTATAATGATATGTAAACTGGTCATAATTTTATTAAGTATGTGAAACTCCTGAATACCAAGTTAGTGCATCTGACCAAGATATATCTGTCCCTAAAACTATTAAAATCTTCAGAATTTAATAAGCACTGAGTTACTTGAACTTTTCTATTTTCCTGGTTTACATTTACCCCAAACTTAATTCCATGGGCTCATTTTTAGAAAATTAAGGTATTGACTTCTTTGTCTGTGTGTCATTTTATTACTATAACCTCTGATATTATTTCTCCATTACCTAACAATTTTTTAAATCAGTAATAGAATTTTTTTAAGTTTTCTTGAAGATATGCTAAATTTTCAATACAAATAGCAATAATAAGACATTAATTCTTTATCTTGAAAGAGCAAATACCATGGGGCAGTGTCAGTTTTAGTAATGAAAAACACATCAGTATACACCTTTTACACACAGACATGTGCATACTCTGATATATAAATATATGTATATGTAATATATGTTATATATAACATGTATATTATGGCGCAAATTGCAGAGATCTCATTTTAGATTTTGAGTTGAGAATTTTCAGATAATCTTCAGTAACTTTAGTATTTGACAAACTCTTTAAATATTCCTTCTACATAAAATAGCTATAAGCCTAAATTCAGTAGATATTTTCAAATAAGTTTCTAGTGCCAAAGTTGGTTAAAAGAACTATTATCTAAGAAATTCTGATGGTCAAACTGGAGATTGAACCCAGAAGCATTTTACCTTTGAGCTGCACTTGTAGCTCAATTATTATTATTTCTTTATTTTAAAATTTTGGAGCAAGTTCTCACTAAGCTGTGGAGAGTCTCACTAAACTGTTGAGGATGGCTGTGAGCCTGTGATCCTACTGTCTCAACCTCCCAAGTACAGGTATTACAGGCGTTCATGCTCTACCATGCCCAGCTACTTTTAAAGAAATTTTATTATACTTTAGTGAATTTTATATTATAGTTTCAAAAGGTTTTATTCAAATCATTAATATAGTACAAAAGAGTCAATAAGTCACATTATTTCTTTTAATCCCAATTTCTAAATTAGAAAATAATATGCTTTGCTCTAAAAATGTGGGAGAAAAATGGAATATTTATTAATGATATAAAGTATATTGAGGAATCTGGCTTTATTTTAAGAGCCAAATGTGGTTGCTAACTTTCTATACTCTAGTGCAGATCTTGGGGCAGCCCATTGAAATATATGTTTAACAGGCAAAGCAGATATTCTTTTTTAGCTGTCTGTTATCATTGGACAAGACTGTTTATGTCCAAATTTATAGAGATTAGTTTCTGAAATGAAGAAATGTAAACGGTGCTTTCACCATCATGAGGTAACTTGAGCAAAAGAATTTGGTTTGAATCCAATGACAGAGAACCCCTCCAGTTTGAGAGGGGAAGGACTAGTGTTGATTTTATAAAGTGTTGAACTTAAGAGCTGAACTACACTTCCCCAAACTACAGTTCTTTTATATTTATATTTCAGTAAGTCTGGGACAGACACAGAGAGATTCTTGAGAGATTCAGAGTTGAGAAGCAGTAGCCATTTTGTATTTCATTCACAAAATTGCTAACTGGATGGTTTCTTTCATTGGCCAAAAGAAGTGATTAAATCTGCACCTGCTCTGCTTTCTTCTGGATCTTCTTTCATCTTCTCTGGGCCATGAGTGAGTGTTTAATTCCATAACCAGGACCCTGGCTACCATAGAATACACTGCTTATCAACCAAGGAAAGAGAAAAAATGGACAATCATTTTATCCCCCTTTTTTGTGTGTGTAGGGGGCGGTGTTCAGTGAATGCATGTGGTATGTAGCTGCCTATAATGCATCAATAAAAGTATAAAATAATAAATAAGCTCAAATAGTCAAATATTAAAAACAGGTCAACAATAAAATTCCAGTAGCATAGAGAGACCCCACATTTGCTTGCAGCAGTCCATTATCAATTTAATGGGGAAAAAAAGTAAAAAATCCCCAAATTAAATCAGTCTGTAAATCAACCTTCAGAGGCTGAAGGGACTTAAAGTCCAAATCAAAGTATTTTGATCTTTTCAATTAAAATTTCAGATAAATTAAAATCTGTATTAAAAATTATATTTAAACCTAACCTCACAGATTCTCTCCTCCAGGGTGGAGTGAAAATTTCTTTAGTGCTGCTTACCAGTTGCATGAATGTGTATCCTTTAGGATCCAAGAAAGTGATTTAATTCAATGTCTTGTCTTTGATGTGATTCATTTAAAATAAATATTACAGGTTACTAAGAAGCCTAATAGTTTCCCAACCCTCTGAGTGAGCAAGTCAATCCTTAGTCCCTTAGAACTGGCCCAATGCACTTTTTTCCCTATTATACAATGTTAAGCATTTCCCAAGATGAACAGAGATTTAGTGTTATCTGAGAAGACTTAGTAGAAACTCAACCTAGTCTTTTTTTTTTTTTTTTTTTTTTGGCTGTACTGGGGTTTGAACTAAGGGACATTGGGACATTCTACCTCTGAGCTACACCCCCAGCCCTATTTTTTATTATTTATTTTGAAACAGGGTCTCACTAAGTTAGGTAGCTGAGGCTGGCCACGAACCTGCATCTTCTGGTCTCAGCCTCCCAAATGCTGGGATTACAAGCATGCACCACCACACCCGGCCTCAACCTACTCCTGAAAGAATCTTTCAGTCTGTTTACTCATTGTCTATTCTCCATGAACTGAAGAAGAAGTCCAAATAGGGAAAATATCCCAGTAAGAATTAATTTTGGCTATACACATTAATTGTATCTAAAATATTCTTCTGTGTAGAGTGCCTTCCTTAACAGAGAATGAAAAACAGTGCTGCATTCTTCAGAAGCAAGACTATTCTCTACAAGTGGCAACTCCAGTTACCATTGGTACTTCTTTGTTTCCTATTCTTTCCTAGCCTCTTAATTTTCATTTCCATTATGTGCTTTCCATTCAAGAAGAATAAAGAGAACAGTAAGAGAACAGCTTCTTTTTTTCGTTAATCAAATGTCTGCCCATTAAGCAACACCCCCTCTCCCAAGAATGTGCTTGAATAATTATTGAGGTGATCCTGCAGCATCTTCTCATCTTGATCAAAGTCTGGCTGTAGGAAAAAGGTAGGGAAGTAGAGAAACCAGGCATGAAATGAGGCACTGTAAGTTGTGCCCAGTAAGGTCAGTTGAATCTCATGCAGAGATATTTGCTACTTTGCTACCATAGTGCCTATTCAAACTTAACCACACAGTAGTTCTTACGATAAGACACAGAGTTTCCCCTGAAGATTTCATGTATTAAGGTTCAGGGTTGATATGGTTCAGCCATGGAGTTGTTATCTCATCCGTAGATAGATCCATTGCAATGAATTTATCCAGATGGCCAGGGCTAGTAGGGTGTGGCTCAAAGTTGGATCCCTGGCGATATTGCTCCTCTCTCCACTTCATGCTCCATGCTTCTAGCCTCCATGATGTGAGCATGACATCTCGTACTCTCCTCTCCACTTCCTGCCACCATGCCTTTAAATCCCTGGTCCCCTAGCCTCCCATGGTCTGAACCTAAAAATCTCCAAGGAAACCATGAGCAAATAAATCTTCCTTCCTATAAGTTGTATGGTCAGTTCTTTGGATTATAACAGTGAGAATGCTGACTGAGATAGTAGTTCAAATATATTCCATATACGCTCTCTCTTTTTATTTGGCCAAAAGTAAGATTAAAATGCTTAGCTTTACATTTTGTCAAATGAAAATATTTAAAATCAAATAATTTCCTATCTGAAGAATTCACACATACCTACTTATTTTTCTCCAACAATCCAGTGAGGAAATTATTTTTCTTTACCTAATAGACATGAAGAAATATAAGCCTGTTGGATTAAATAAGTTGTGCATGATCACAGAACTAGAAAGTACTAGAAACTGGATTTAATTGTCAGCAGTCTACCTCCAGATTTGTGACTCTTAAACCAATATGTGACACAATCTCATGAATAAAAATGCTTACTTGAGAAAAGGTAAACTGGGACATTTAGATTCTAGTAAGGACTAGGACTCATGTGGACATAAAATCCTTAAGATGTGACAGATCTTTGGAAATATCTTAGTATCAGTTCTGAGAAATTACTTGTATATACTATATATCTGCTTTGATTAAGGAAAACATACATTTTATTGACATTTTCAAAATGCCATTCTTCTAAAAACTCCATTGCAAATTGTTAGGCCAGAAATCAATGATGTATTGAGACTGTTAATGTAAGCACTGTTACAAGCTCTTAAAAGTGACTGCCACTATTGTTAGTAGATAAATTATGCAAGCTTGGTTGTGTACATCTGTTGATTTGCCAGAGAGTTAATTAAAATGCTTTAAAGCCATTATTCTGTTTAAAGGCACATTTTGTGATTTCCTAGAATGTCATTTATCTAGTTTTTTAAATCATCCTTGTTTTGATCTGCTACACAAAAATCACTAAAGGTACAGATTTGGCAGATAAATGTAGCTCAAAAGAAGGTATTTTTTTTAACCTTAGTTTAAGTAGATCATCTTCTATTTTGTTAGATGTAATAGTGGACAAAAAAAAGTGACAAGCCTGATACATTGATTTTGATTCATCACTAAGATTTGATTTTATATCTGCATAAGCAAATATGTTCTATCTAACAGAAGTTCTAATAATAATATTATAACATTTATTGTTTTGATATGTGCAGGTAATTTTAATTGTTTAATATATGTTGAATTATTTATTACTCAAAACAACCTTCTGAGGTAGGCATATCATTACCCTTGTTTTGCAGATGAAGTAAAGTTGACCAAATGTCACACATACATAAACACACGAATGTACACATTTTTCCTTTAAAGAAATGATGAAACGAAAAAATGTAGCTTGATTTACAACACTATAACACCAATTGAGAATGGACCACCCAGTGTTGTATCCTGTATATCTTGGGTGGTCCTGAGGAGCAACAAAGGTGTGAGATGCTCAAAGAGTTCTTTTCAGTGAATTATCCTATCAACATTTTTAGACATGGGAGAATTTATTCTCCCAGTTGCTAATGTTTATTTCATAATGAAGTACTAGCTGGGCTAGATTGTTGATAAGCAAACATGGAGAAGAATCTTGTGAATAAACTATGAGTTGGGCAATGAATATGTGGCTATGCATGCTTAGTGAGAATACTCAGCACATTAGTAGCAGAGGATTTCAGTATCTTGATAGACAAGGTAACTCTTTCTTTTAATGTCTGCTAAACTGTTTTACAAGTCACCAACATGCTTGTTCAATGAGCTAAACATAGATACAATCTCTGCCTGGGGTATAGCTTCACCAGAACTGATCTTACTACTGTTGATGACTCTTCTGTCTTCTAGTAGTTAAGAAACTAAAGTGAAATTATTACCAGAAGGACTGCTTGGCCACCTGGAAGTACATAGATTATATTATGGATGTAGAGTAAATGCTTTACTTTTCTTGCCAGCAATGCTTCTGCCTGCACAACCATCTACTTAATTTTTCATTGCCATATTCACCACCCCTATATTCCAACAGCATTATTCCTCACTATATAAATTATTTTACAACAAAAGAGGTGAGAAAGTAAGAGAGCCCATGTCCTTGGGACTCATTGGTCCATCCATATATATCATCATACAGAGATAGTTTTCTAGCCAGATAGGCAGATGAAATGTACTAATGATGACTCAGTTATGACACTAGTTAAACAATAGAAATGAATTCCTCTGTTTTGGGGATATGATGAGTACCATCATTAAACAAATGATATTTGCCTCATGTTAGGAAGAGGCATGAAATGGTTGCTATTATTTTGATTTTTTAGTTTTTTAGGTACAAAGGTTTATCTAGGATATTGAATCAACATGCTGATGGACTGTCTTAAATTACTTTATTATCTTGAAATCATCTTAGCTCCCTTTTATACTACCATGTACAAAATAGAGAAATTTGATGATTGAATTTCTAGAATTTTCCCATAAGATCCTGGATTGATATTTAGAATGTAGATAATAGATATTTATTTCTGCCCAATGGCAATTCTATGAAAATGTTTTGCTTTAATTCAGGTACTAGAATTGTTCTGGTTTAAGCATTTTTTAGGAAGTGATTCACATTTGTTTTGTAGCTAGTGGATAATATCAGAAATTTTCCATGTTTCTATAGTCTTGTAACTTTCTGAAAACAACAGTTTCCAAATAATTCCTTTTTTATTAATAATTTTACTTTTGGCAACTTTCATACGGATGTATATATAATTTACATTTTAGCCATTTTGGATATACAATTGGCTTGTATTGATTTTAGACATTAAGATCTGTTCCAAATGCAATAATTTTCAAATCCTCCTTCCTCTTTCCCTACTAATTAACCTCTTACTACTTTCTGTTTTTAGGAGTTTGCCTAAGATATATTTGAGAGGAATGAAATCACATATTTATTTTTAAGTTATTTTATTAGTGCACTGAAACTATCCATCACAGATAAGTTCAATGTGATACAATCACACTTGCACACAGCACAAGGTGTATTTTTTTCCACATCCCACCCTGCTCCCCACTCCTACCTTCCTATACATGTTAGCAAAATTAGTAGTAATGCCTTCATATATTGCCATAGTATTATTTGAACTGTTTTCTTCCTCAATCCTTCTTCCCCTCCCTGATACCCTTCCCCAATTGCCTCACATTTTTCTATAAGTCTTTCTCCACATTATTTAATGTTCCTTATGTTTCCTATTTTCTCTCTAGTTTCCACATATCACAGAAAACATAGAACACTTGACTTTCTGAGACTGGCTGATCTCAACATAACATTCTACAATTCCATCCACTTTTCTGCAAGTAACATAATTTTGTTCTTCTTTATGACTGAGTAAAATTCCATCATGTGCGTATGTTATATTTTCTTTATCCATTCATCTGTTTATAAATACCTAGGTTGATTTTATCATAGTAAAGCTTTATTAAATATATGATTTGCAAATATCTACTTCAGTTCTGTAGGCTATCATTTACTTAATGTGAGAAACATTTTTAATTTTGATAAATATAATTTTTAAAATTTTTCTATTCTTCACGTTTTGGAGGAGGAATCTATGCATTGTCAAAACTCCATACTGAGATTTATCCCTGTGGCGAAATTCCATTCCCCCTGCTCTCATAAAAGAGCAAAAAGTCCTTGCGGGACTTAAGATAAAGCCGGAGGTTAGAAGAAAAACAGCACCTGGTGATAACAACAGTTCTCTCAAACTCTCCTCCTTGGTGCAGTAAAGGAGTTAATGAGCACTCTCTCCCCTTCCCCCCTCCCTGTTTTGGTTTGCACTCCTCATGCACATGAAACTTCTTGCCCCCGTCTATAAAAAGCCTGATGCTTCTTCAATAAACTGAGTCTGTACCACGATTCTTTCTCCTGCCTGGTGTTGTTGGCGTTTGGCTGATCTGCCTTCCTCTCACCCTGGGGAACCTACTGGGACCCTGCAGTGAGGTTGGGAATAGGAGCATTCCTGGAGACCCATATGCCCGGCCCTGGAGATGAAACGGGGCCCCACAATCCCTATATTTTCTTTTAATAGTTTCATTGACTTAGTGCCATATTTAGGTCATTCATATACTTTGAGTTTACTATTGCATATGGTGTGACTTTGAGGATCAACTTACCTTTTTTATGTGGAAATTTACTTGTCCTAGCACTATTGTTAAAAGAGTATTCTTTCTTCGTTGAGAAGATTAAAAAATCAGTTGACCTTAGATGTATGAATTTATTTCTGGCTTCTCGATTGTTTTCCAACGGTCTATATGTCTCTTCTTATCAGTATTACATTATTTTATTGTTTTAACATTGTAGTAAAATTTAATTTGTTCACCATTAAGCATAGTGTTAGCTGTGGTTCCTTCCTTTCCAATATTTTGACAATTTTTATCATTAATAAGTGTTTGGTTTTCTCAAATATCTTCTGCAATGATATGTTTGTTTTCCTTTGCCTTAATAATATGTTTATATTATTTCTTTATCTTGAAACACAATTGCATTAGTGAGATAAATTCTATTTTGTGATAAATAATCCTCTTAATAAGCTATAAGTTTGATTTTCTTACAGTTTTTTAAGAATGTGTGTGTATTGCCGGGCATGGTGGCGCACGTTTGTAATCCCAGCATTCGAGAGGCTGAGACCAGAGGATCCGGGTTCGAGGCCAGCCTCAGCTACCTAGTGAGGCACTCTGCAACTTAGTGAGACTCGGTTTCAAAATAAAGAATAAAAAATAGGGCTGGGGGTATAGCTCGGAGGTAGAATGCCCCTGAGTTCAATCCTCAGTACCACAAAAAAAAAAAAAAAATGTGTGTGTATGACTAAAGCACTCTGTGATGTTAGTTTCTTGTGATATCTTTATCTGACTTTGTTTTCAGGGCAACACTGGACTCATGGAATGAATTAGAAGTTTTTCTACTTTATTAGGGGAGGAGAGTTTGAGAATTGGTGTTAATTATTTATTATTATTATTATTATTATTATTATTATTATTATTATTAATATTGCATTATAATCATATATCTTTGCTAGGTACAAGCTGGTAAAGGCATACATACACATATCTCTCATTTAACCCTTCCCCAATTTCAATTTCTGCACCATTCCTTCCCCCTTCTTCCATCTCAAGTTCAAACCTGTGATCCTCCTGTCTCAGCTTCCCAAGTACTGGGATTACACACAGTTCTGTTTAATTTTTAATGTTGAAACAGGGTCTGGATAAGATGCTATGAGTCTCACTGAACTGCAGCAGCCGGCCTCACTTGTCTCAGCCTCCCAGGTACTGGGGTTACAGGCCGATGCAACCACTCCTAACCACTCCTTTGCCTTTAGATTGTTTTTATAATTAAAGTTGTGTGCATATAGACCAAAATGTAAAAATTATATACCAAAATGTGTGTGTCTAAATATTTGAATTGAATAACATATTTTATCTTAAAAATACAATTTTTGTTTTTATTTATCTACATTCACTGATATTTTGTAATAACCATGTGAATGAATATTTCATGACAAAATTTTTTTTCAAGAAAAAATTGAAAATAGATAGGTTTAAGAAAAATGATCTATAGCAGTTGAATATTTATCAAATCACTTTTAATTCTTGAATTACTGAGGAATATATTAATAAAATGATACAGACTAGTTGACACTTATTTTTAATATTCCCAACCAGGTAGACATTTGTAGCTTTATATTTAATACACTTTATTTTTCAATAGAGAAAAGATCCTAAGCTGTATAAAGAGTAATGAGAATCAAAGTAGTTGTTATAATTCTGAAATTCTCATTAAATTAAATATAGGATTTTTTAAATTCTTTGATCTCTATGTTGTACCTTAGAACAATTGAAGTACCAGTTACTTAACAGATAGTTCACAAGTCATCTTTTAGGTTTAAAGTAGTATAAAGTAGACTGTTCCACATTAAAGTTTTCTTTATCTTTGATAATATTTTCTATATCGGATATGGCTTTTCCATAGTTAATTAACTGAATTTCATTTTTAAAATTAAATAGCTACTGAGTAATGGAAATGTTAGGATTCATTTAATTTGTTATTCTTACATTTATTCTAATTAAGATGAACTTACTTCTTTTAAAAGAAAGTCATTTTATCACTTCTATATCCTCTATTTAACCTATATTCTTTTTAAATACAAGCACATGTATTGAGTTATAACAATTTGAAAAGCTATTCATGGTCATTTTTAGTTTAACCAAGTGTCATAAATTTCAGGTTAGCCAGTAACCATTAGAAATGCCAGTAGAAAGTAACTATTAAATTGAGTAGGACTTCTCCTAAAATTTTAAATGCCAGTATAACTGTTTTTTTAAATACCTTTGCCAATATCAATATACAATGGTAGATGACCATTAATGACAGATTAGTCAAATCAATACTCCAATTTGCTAAATATTTCAGATGTGAAATAGTATGAAACACAATATGAAATGTGTATTATATATTAATTTATTTTTTTAGAAATTTAGATCTTTATTCCACCTATATATTTTTCTCAACAACATAAAGTTAGCAGCACTCTGCAATGCTATGACATTCAAAAAATGTTTAAAACTCTTTCCAGTTAGGTCCTTTGTTTTACCTTGGAATTTCTTCTAGTAATGTATAGTGTGTCTTCTATATAGTAGGAAATGCAGACTGAAGTCAGAAAGTTATTCAGTTTTTATTAAATAATAGAGCAATAATGACAGTACATTTCTTGTTGAAAAGGGAAATGATGAATTAAAAATGATCTCTCTGAGAAGCTTAGTTAAATACATGTTTTTTAGCCTGATGTCAAATCCATTTTGAATCATTGCCTTGGAGATAAAAGGCTTTTTTTCCCCTAAGTAATCAATCATATAATATATTGTACATTTTGGTAGTATGTGGTCCAAAATATTTGTAAGTATTATGTCTTGATAGTAAATCCTCTTTCTTGGTTCACATATTACCTGCTACTGATTTACCATTAGATGGCATTTATTTCTTTGTCGGTATAAAGCCTGAATATTTCCTAAACATTCTTTTTTTTTTTTTTTTGCGGTACTGGGGCTGAACTGAGGGGCATAACTTTCATTTTAGCAAGCGACTTCTGTGTGTGATAGACCCCTGCTGTCTAATGCTAGGCACTTCACAGCGCTCCACCTTCCTCCTCCACAGAAAGCTGAGCTCGAAGCCCATCATACCCTCAAAGTGTTTTGTTTTGTTTCAGTATGTAGTGATTTCTTTAAAATAATAATGGCAACTGAAAAAACATCACGTGCTAATATAAATGAGATCTTTTATCATCACAACAAAAGATAAGTATATGAGGTACTAGATATTAGTAGGATTGTGGCCACAATTTCATGTGCAAGAAAACATATTGTGTACCTTGCATAGGTATGATTTTTATTTGTCAATTATACATCACTAAAGTTGAAACAAAAGAATTATTTCTCTGTCCCAAGGTCATAAAATGTTCCATATTAGGCTTCCTCAAAGCCTAATTGGCTTATTTGCTTTGAAAGCACAGTCATAACAAGACTTCAAAGATTATTGATTTACCTGATTTATATTGCTAAGGGGGACAAATTTTAGCAGAGATTTTATAAAGAAATATTTTCATGGGCATTTTTCATAGTTTCTACATAGTTGTATCTTATTCATTATAAATTATAATATAGATTATATATTTAATATTTAAACTTAAATATGAAGAACATACTAATTTGCACATATATGCTTGGGAAGCTCCTCATACTGAGGTGGTTATTCTTTTCCTTGTTTTTCAAGGTTAAAAAAAATTATAGGATATCAATTATATACCCATTTATCCATATGTCTTATTGTTTAGCAATTTATATATTTTATAATAATTTGCATCATCTTTCTATACATTTTGTGATTTCCTTATACATTAAGAAAAACACTTTTAACAAAGATAATATATTTTTTCTTAATTTCCATAAAATATGCATACTATTTCAGAGGGATATGTAGGATATGGTAGATATATTCTATTTTTTAGAATATAAACAAACCTTCACTTCTTTAAATGCATCTCATACTGGCTATGATAATAAAAATTGACTTTTTAAATTTATGTCTTTTAACTCTAATGTAAACTATCTAGTTTTCTGAAAGAAAATTAACTTGAGAGGAAATATACTTACATTAAGTTAAAAATACTAAAATTAAGAAACTGTCTCTAAGAAATCATATAATCATTAAAAAACTATTTGTGAAAAATGTCATAAATTAAGAACAAAAATGCTTATGTGTGTTTTAGAAATTATCACATGACACAAGATATGAGTATTATATTCTAAGTTCATACAGAGAATTTTTGTTACCATTATTTTCTCCAAATGATCCTAAAACTAAACATATCCTATCATAAAATCAATTAAAGTGACTTTAATATATTGTATACATGAAATGCAAACTCAGTCTCCATTCTATGCAAATACACTTAGTTTCATGAATAATCTAATGTTATTCCATAAATCAACTATAGATGGAAACATACCTGGCTTCCAGAAATATAAAATGTGCACACAAATACTCACACATATGCACACACAAATATACACATATGAACAGATATACCAAGTAAATCACATTTATTAGTAAGGCTTTTTTATTTACTTGTTATGAAGTACAGCTTGGAGTCTCTATTCTATCTCACTTATTGATTCTTAAAATAAATGTAGTGCTTTTCCATGGGCCTTCTACCTAGCATACTTTTCATCATGCCTAGTATGTGGTCTACGCTGTATTACTCATAAACATATGTGTTCTTAAAAAGGAAATTAAGTACTTTAAATATGAAAGGTTTAAGTGTTTAACGTAATCTACACAGTAAAAGTCCCCAGTGAAAGGTTATTATTAATTTTTAGAGACAAAATCAATTTGATTTTGTCTAAAATAAAAGGAATCTTAAGAAGGAACTGTAGTTTGAAATTTAACCATAATACAATATTAAATTTTAAATCATTAAGTGAGTGATTTTCTTCTGTACACAAAATACACCATGAAGAACATTAAAATGCCACAAACTGACAGTGAATATTGTTATCAATGACATAAAAATTAAAAAATTAAATAATGATTTGCATTTTATTTGATCATTGTCCACTTTATCAAAGTTATATATGCACATATTCTGAAATTTTTATGAAATTAAAAATAGAGTAAAAATTGAATTTATCTCATATCAGAATATAGTTGTTTCCATCCATATTTTCACATGTAACAGGTGTCTTCATGCTTTGTCCTCTTTTCTTTCTTTTTAAATAAATCTTACAAATACTTAGTTCATACCTGTAAATTTATGGGATTTGATATGTATATTTCAGAGCCAAAAATTCCCTACCATAAATTTAACCTTCTAGGCCTTTATGTCACAAGGTTTTACATTTCTGAGCCTTCATGTGGTACTTTAGCATATTTTTAAAATACATCAAGGTACACTAATAGGTACAATTTGAGATTATGCACAGTATTTTTACAAAGGTAATTTTCATGTTTGGGCCATTTAGAATATTTTGCCTATTTCAGGATATTTATATATTGGCAGATTTTGAGATTCACAAAATGAAAAGAGCAAATTCCATGGCAGTTAATTGTTTGAACAAAGTAGTTTCCAATATTCTTTATTATCAATCTCATTATAGAAGATCAATTATATATCCATTTACCCATTTGTCTTATTGTTTAGCAATTTGTATTTTTTACAATAGTTTGCATCATTTTTCTATACTTTTTGTGATTTCCTTAAGCATGACAATAGCCACTTTAAAAAAAAATGATATACTGTATTACATGCTGTTTCTGTTTCTTAACTTAAAAAGGTGATATGTTATGATACAGAGGAGAAAATTAGAAATTATATCCAGTAAATAGTTTTACACAAGTATAAAAAACTAATCTAAATTGATACTAACATTAAATATGGATCAGGAGTCATATATGTAAATACACATGCAAAATTAAAGTATGCAAATGAAAAGCTTTGGAGAGAAACGTTAATGTCAATAAAAGAGTGAATCTATAGTTTCAAATATTCATCAGTGCAGAGAAGCACAGGCAACAGATTTAGGGAAAAATTGGTTTTGACAATTTCAGAAGAGTCAAAAGTTTGCCGAAACTAAGAAAAATCTCAGTCAAGATAAAGGCAACTGAATGGCAGGTAAAAAAAAGTTTTTTAAGGATTTAATTGTTCTCTGCCCACCATCTTAGCTGAGCCTGGGCAGTGCTCCTAAAGGTGACAGCCTGTGTTATGGGTGTATGGCCATGGTGATAATTCCACAAGGAAAAGGGCACACCCTACGAAGAACTGCGCTTTTCTTTTTCAACATAGGGGAATACCTGATAGACAAATGCATGGTCTTCATGTGTTTCACCTACCTGAGAAGAACTTTCTTGGTGGAAAAGCAGCACACATTGTTCAAAAATTTATAAGATGAAGTAAAACCCACAGCTGAGGAACTCTCCTGCTCACTGTCCTGTGTGTGTGTGTGTGTGTGTGTGTGTGTGTGTGTGTGTGTGTATGTGTGTGTGTGATCAGAACAAGAATAACTGTTATAACTCTCACAGAATGCTGGCTGCATTTTTATATAACTATGTTTTTAGTTGGTTTAAACATATTAGTGCATGTACGTGTGTGTGTGTGTGTGTGTTACTAGGGGTTGAACATAGGGATGTCCTATCTCTGAGCTACACCATCATCACTATTTTATTTTTATTTTGAAACAAGGTCTTACTAATTGCCCAGGCTGATGATCGAACCTGTGATCCTCCTGTCTCAGATTCCCAAGTACTGAGATGTCACAGTTGTTCATCACTATGTAGGGCTTCAAACTTTACATGTAAATGCATGTGTTTTATTTAAAAGTCACACTGGAATGATACAATGATTTATCTTACTTTGTTTTATTTAATTTTTATTGAAGTTATCACACTAATGCTCTGTCTTCCACAGTTTAATAATATTCAGGAATAGTATCAATAACTCTGTATTTGAGATTTCTTAAACCTCTTTGATATATAGAAAATATAGTTCATTTTTAAACCAATTCAGAAAACAGACCTGTAACAAAACTGAATTCATCATTACTAATATGAATAGAATTTTTCTAACTTTATAATTTTCTAATTGTTCTCGTGAGTTAAAAACAGTGAATCAAATAAAACCAACAACAACAAACTAAGTTCCAGCTTGAAATGTAACAAAGAGATGAACACTCCAGGAACTGTACTATGTTTTCTTTAAAAATATTGGTCTTACATTGTGCATTTAGTAATTTATTGTCTGTCAGCATAAAGTTAACAATGGCATTGCTAATAAAAGTTAACAAGTAAGTATGAATGAGATATGATATAGTTTGTATTATTTCAACAAATAGTTTCTAATACTGGCAAAGACTCTAACAATCAGGTTTCTCCAAAATTTTTCAATTTGCTACTTAGTGCTATAAAAAACAGAATGGGCTTTCCCATTAAATCTGTCTCAAATGAGGTAATATCATTGTTTGAGTGCAATACATGTCAAGCCATTTCATCCTATCAAAGGTTATAAGAAATCTTCAAAATAATTCTTTCTTGAAAACTAAATCCAAAACTAAGATTTTAGTACAAATACAATTATGCTATGAATTAATTATTATTATGTGATACAATACATCAACTTTGAAGTCAATGAATTGATATAATAAAATGAATGTGATATAATAACTTTATATTGTTTTAAATTCACAAATAACAATTTTGAAAAGTACAGGAAACTTAGCCAAGAGTAAGTTCCCTGTCCTGAGCTTTGACAATTCTTTAATGCACTATTTTGAGAGAGAATCCTGTGTCCTTCACTAACTTACTAAATCAGTACAGGAAACTTAGCCAAGAGTAAGTTCCCTGTCCTGAGCTTTGACAATTCTTTAATGCACTATTTTGAGAGAGAATCCTGTGTCCTTCACTAACTTACTAAATCCCTACATGCCACCTTGATTTTCTTATTATAAACAAATAACTTTACTAGGGCACCGTATGTCCTTCAAGCCATATTCAAAGTCCCACACATAATACTGCTGATATTAATCCTAAAGGAGACCATTAAGACCCTGGCCTCTCATTGTCCTAGGCGAAATATCTGGAGATTGAAGAGAATGTTGATTAGTATCTCTACTTCCTTCCTTTTTTAACACAATCAATAAGTGGTTCATACTTTTATGTATGGACCTTGAATTAATAGTTTAGTTGTATTGGGCTATGTGAATGGCTTACGGATGATTGGTTAAAATGATTTTCCTTATTCTTGCTAACTCCCATGCTGGCTATGGAGGGAAGGGAGCTGTTGGAACATGTATTCAAATAAGCTTTTGCAATCAAGCACAAGTCCTGCCATGACAAAATACATTGTTATTTCATTTAAAACTGACTAGGCTACCAAGAAGACAACCTTTTGTCTTGTCAAAAAGAATGTTTTTATCCTGCAATTAGAATCAGTAAGAAGTATCTACCTAAAAATATGGAAATAAGTAGTCTTTTGTTATACTTCCATTTTATACTTATGTGTGCTTTTTCATTTTTTTCTTAAATTCAGTGCAATAAAATAAAAAAACATATTCTTCATTTTAGATAATACTTTATTCTGAGTGAGTTTGGCATAAAGAACAGAGACATAATTAAACATTATTGTTATTAATCAGAAATCATTTAGAAAAACCCAAAACAGTGTGGAAAACTAAAAAGGAAATTACTTAGAGGAACAAAGCAAAAGATGAAGCAGAATAACCAAATGTATCTGTTCTTGGAGTTTCCTTCTACTGGTGACTTTGAGCTACCCATTTGACACTCCTGTGAAGGCATTGCCTTATGCGTAAGACTGGTTAACTGAACATTATTATTAGTTGGAAATGCTATTCAAAAATTTTTCCAGGGAACTATTTGTTATACAAAAATTTGTTCTTTCTTAAAAGAAATTCAATGTTCCCTATGAATATGACCTCTTTCAAAATAAGATAGGTCAAGAACATCTCAGAGCAATATTTGAGAAGTAGCTAAAGATTTATATTTTATTAATATGACTATAACAATTTAGTAGAAATTAAATAATGAATGTATAATAAATTATATGAATGTGTGTAAACATGTCCAAATATTTTATTACATGCCTCAGCATTATACATCCAATAATTGTCTAATAAACTGGAAAAACAGATTAAACATTTATTCTAGTATTTTAATACAAATGTTCAAATTTCTCTTTTAACTTCATAGACTTTTAGATGTTTACACTGAAAAGAATGTGTGAAATGTACATGGTAAACAGCTTATTCCATATTAAGCACAGTTTTGCTTACTATAATATTTTTGAAGATTTAAATTTGTCTTTCTAAATTTGTACTTCTTTGATGTATTTTTGCCCTGATAAGAAATTAAAGAAAAAAAGTAGTGAAATTTCTGATATTTAAAGAAAACTGTCCCATACCTTTCAGATATTTTCTTCCTTAGGTCAACCCTAGCTTATTCAGATACTAGTGTCTAATATATTGTCACAATCATTATGAGACGATGTAGTTTTATGCAAGATTCTTTTTGATTATTTCTCTGGTCTCTCTGTTAAGCTTTAGCTAATCAGTTCCTGTTATAACTACACTCAGCTCTTAGACTCCAATAATTGCTAGCAAATTGCTTTATTTATTTATTTATTTATTTATTTATTTATTTATTTAGTACTGGGGATTGAACCCAGGGACATTTTACCTCTGAACTCCACCCCAGCCCTATTTTTTATTCTTTATTTTGAAACAGGATCTCACTGAGTTTCAGAGGGCCTCACTAAGTAGCTGAGACTGGTGGTGAACCTGGATCCTCCTGTCTCAGCCTCTCAAGTCTGGGATTACAAGTGTATGCCACCATGCCTGGCTGCTTTATTGGTTTTTGTATATTTCTTATTTAAGCTTTTACAAAATGTTTTTCTCTTAATCAAGTTCTTTTGATTTTATAATATGCATTGGTAAACACAAACACACGCACAATATTCTTTTGTTATACTTTAATTTCTGTCTCATAAACCTCTGTTATTCATATTCTCTAAAACTCATTGCAAAAAAATAAAGTAAATAATAGAATATATACATTCCTTTAAAAATAATATCATGCTTTAAGTTTAGATTCATAGGACTTTGGCGTGAATTATACAGGAAATTAATATTATGTTTGTAAGTCAGATATCATTTAAAGAAGCACATGTGATAAAGAAAAGTTCAAAAGAAATTACTTACGGGAAAAAAAGGCATGAGAGAAAGCAGGGCAAACAAATATCTGTAGCCCTTGAGTTTTCTTTTTGCTGGTGACTGTGAGCTTGACATAGGACTCTTCTGTATGAGAATAGAGAGGACACATGGGGTGGTAGCACGGTGCTCACTTATGATAATCACTGCACTCTGTCTCTGGTGTTTACTGTGGGAATCACTGCACGATGTCCAGTGTGTTTACTGTGGTAATCACTGCACAGTGTCCATGGCATTTACTATGGTAATTACCGAATGGTGCCCATGGTGTTTACTGTGGTAATCACTGCACTCTGTCTCTGGTGTTTACTGTGGTAATCATAGCACTGTGTCCATGTTGTTTACTTGTGGTAATCATTGCACGGTGTCCATGGTGTTTATTGTGGTAATCACTGCACTGTGTCCATTTTGTTTACTTGTGGTAATAACTTTACTGTGACAATGGTGTTTTTTTTTTTTTTGTGGCAATCATTGCACTGTTTGCATGGTGTTTACTTGTGTTAATCACTTAACTGTATACATTGTGTTTACTTTTGGTTTCATTGCTCTGTTTGCAATCATGCTGCATTGTTTTTGACAATTACTTGATAAAATAATTGCTGTGTAGTTTGTTCCAACTAAATCTAGGCCTCTAGTCAGGGGAGTGTCTCATGTTAGGCTACTATGAAAAATAGCCATTGAGTTTGTGATTTAAGAACACACACACACACACACACACACACACACACACACACACAATCTTTCTCACAGTTCTGAAGGCTAAAAAATTCAAGCCCTAGGTATCCTCAGATCAAGCCGGATGAGGACCTGCTTTCTACTGAGCAGATGGCATCTTCTTTTTCTGTCCTTACATGGAGAAAGTCTCCAGTCTTGCAGCCCAATTGTCTCTTAGCCATTAATCTTCCAAGGATTTCCAACCATTCTCAACATACACATTTTGGAGGGACACAAACTTTCAGATCCAGTAGACAGTATTTGAGACCAATCTTTGAGTTTCCCTCTAACTTTAGGAGGACTTTTCATCAGTGCACATTTCCCTGGATTTCTCTGTCAAACTTTTAGTTCTGCACTTTCTGTAATCAGGGAACTACCTCTCTCCCTTTATTTCTCTGCAAGAAAAATATCCATTGCTTTAAATTGTGACCTTAGATTTTAACTTCTCTGTGCTCTATTCCAAATAAAATTCTCTGAGCTCTATTCCACTTTTTGAGCTTCTAATGTACCACTTTTTAGTTTTCCATTTCCTACAGGGAAAAACAGGTACCACTGCTTTGGAGCTAGGGACATGGTAATGGCTCACTTCTCCCAGGTGACATTCTGCTTTACACTCTGGGTAACTGGCACTGATCATAGTCTGTGGATTGTCAGCTCGATTATCTTGATTTGGGACCTCCAGCCTATGAGAAAATTGAAGTGCCGACAATTAGGAACCAGTATTTCCAGCCTGTTGCAGAGTTTGTACTGCATAAACAGAAGGCCAGTTGGGCAGAAGAAAGGAGCCACAGAGCTCATAGCTGCTTCTGTTTGGAATAGAGCTTCTGTGAGGGTGAACGGAGGACACTGATAAATGTTGATGGCCTATCCCCTTCAGTGAGATATAATAGCCCTAGACCGGAAGCTAGGGAAGAAGAGACTTTCTTTTCTTGTCTACAACTGTTAGGAATAGAACTTGTAAGTCCTTGAGTTAAACAGGGAAACAAACCATTTATGTTTCAAAGGGCACAGTCTCTCTATGTTCTTCTCATGATGTAGTGGATTTTCTTTTTAAAATTGTTCTTTTTAGGATAATTTTTAGAGTTTTCAAGCATCTTCAAATATATTTTAAAAATAGTTAGCATGTGTTATAATGGTCTCACTTAGCAGAAGGCCTCAAATCCTCACATGACCATTGTAGAACTGAGTATTCTATTGTAAATATTCTGCTGTATAAATATTACTCTTATTAATTATCAAGTTCCAGGTTGATTGTTGTATGTTTGGGTAGTTTTCTCTTTTACTGGTGTACATTTTGTTGTACATATTTGCAAATGTCCTCCTGAGGAATGATCCTGGAAACAGATTTCCTCTGTATTACTTCTTTCTTTTTATGTAAATTTATTTCACTCAAGATTTTACTACCAATTTTCTCTTTTCTAATTCCTTCTCAAATGAGCCATAATTGATATTCCTACTAGAAGTATAGCATAGTACCTTTCAGGAAAGGAAAGGAAGTAGTGAGTCTCGCATTTGCCTTTCCTTTGCCCACTGAATTTTTTGCTGACTTGTTTCAGGGGAACAGAAGTTAAAAAAAAGAAATTTGAGATTTATAGTACCCTCAGTGAATTAAGATGATGAAATTCATGGCTTCCTAGGAACCCAGGTATTAAGGAGCCAAGACTGAAAAAGAAAGTGTGTGTCTTTTTAAAATTACAAAGTGCTTTTTTCCTTGAGTCACTTGCTGGATCCTAAGCTGTACATAAATGAGAATTTTGTGATAAATTAGGTGTTTATGAGACTAAACCAATAAACAAATGTTTCAGAAATTTTTAAGGATAAATATTGAACTTTAGGCGATGTCAAGATGGAGCAAAGCTGACAAATACTCATACTTTTAATGATGCAATTGTAGGAAATGAAAACTAGATATAGATAAGCTTTATAAAACCTGGAACCTAATTTGTACTTGGTCAAGGCATTCTGCCTGTGCTTAAAATGTCTAGCAGAGTGTACATTAATCATCTCTGAAGGAAGATCTAATCCCAATACTCCTCAATCTACCCATAAAATAGAGACAGTATTCTCTCAAACACATTCTAAGAAGTCATCATTAGATTAATATAAAAATTGAGTAAATGCAACTTAGAAAATAAAATTACAGACCAATATTGATGATGAATTTAGATGAAAACCTTCAAAACAAAAATACTAGCAACATACATTCAAAACCATATCAAGAAAAATATACACCCTGACCAAGTCAGGTTTATCCCAGGAATGCAAAGCTGGTTCAACATACAAAAGAAAACAAATACATGTAATTCACCACATAAACAGAACTAAGAATAAAAATCACACAATCATTTCAATATATGCTGAAAAAGCAGTTGACAAAATCCAGAACCCAATCATGATAAAAACATTGGAGAGAATCAGAATAGAAGGAACATACTTCAAAATCATAAAGGCAATATACAATAAACCCATAGCCAAAAACATATTAAATGAGGAAGAACTATGAGTATTCACTTTAAAATTGGGAACAAGACAAAGATGCCCACTATCCCCACTCCTTTTCAATATAATACTCAAGATTCTAGCTAGAGCAATAAGGCATGTGAAGAAAATCAAAGGAATGCAAATAAGAAACTGAAACTATCTCTATTTGAAGATAGCATGATTCTATATGTACAAGACCCAATAAACTCAACCAAAAAAATTTCTAGAGCTGATTAAAAATCCAGTAAAGTCTCTGGATTTGTTAATCTAAAAAAATCAGAAGGAATAATAAGTAATAAATCTAACCAAGGAGGTAAAAGATTTTTACAATAAAAATTACAAAAACACTAAGGAAAGAAATTGAAGCTATTAAAAGATGGAAGTATCTCCCATGCTCTTGGTTAAACAGAATAAATATCAAAATGACTGTTCTTCCAAAAATGATCTACAGATTCAATGTGATCACTATTAAAATACCATTGTAATTCTTCACAGATATAGAAAAAGTAGTCCTTAAATTTATATAGAACGACAAAAGACACAGAATATCCAGAATAGTTTTTAGCAATAAGACATCAAAATATCTGACTTCAAAGTATACTACATCACAATATTTGACTTCAAACTATACTACAGAGCCATAGTAATAAAATACAGCATGGTATTGGAACAAAAGCAGACACATAGATGAATGGAGTAGAATAGAAGATTCATAAACAAATACACACACCTGCAGCCAATTGAGTTTTGACAAAGGAGCCAAAAACACACTGAAAAAAAAAAAGAGCTTCTTCAACAAATGGTGTTGGCAAAACTGGTTATCCATATGCAGAAAAATGGAAATAAATACCACTTTCTCACTGCACAAGAGTCAATTCCAGAGTCAAAGATCTGGAAATTAAATGAGAGACTTTATAGTGACTTGAAGAGGGCATACGACCAAAGCTCCATCATATAGTCACAGGTAATAACTTCCTCAACAAGACCCAAAGACACAAGAAATTACAATGAGGATTAGAATATAGGATTTCATTAAACTAAATAGCTTCTCTGCAGCAAAATAAACTATCAAGAACCTCAAAAGAGAGCCAACAGAATGGGAGATTTTTGCCAGTTACTCTGATAGATTACCATCTAGAATTTACAAAGAACTCAAGAAATTCATTGCCAAAATACAAATAGTCCAATAAAAAATAGGCAAGTGAACTAAGTAGACACTGCACAAAAGAAGAAATACAATGGCTAATAAATATATGAAAAAGTATTCAATGTCACTAGCAATCAGAGAGATACAAATCAAAATTTCCCTGAGATTTCATTTAACTCCAATTAGAATGGCAGTCATTAAAAACACAAACAATAATAAATTCTGGTAAGGATATAGAGAAGTAGGAACTCTGATACATTGTTGGTGGGATTGCAAATTAGAGCAACACTTTGGAGAACAGTGTGAAGGTCCTCAGAAGAATGGAAATTAACCTACCATTTGACTCAGCTATACCACTCCTTGGTATCTACCCAAAGAATAGAAACCAACGGACACAGTAATATATGAATATCTATGTTTATAACTACACAATTCATAATTGCCAAACTATGGAACCAGCCAAAATGTCTATCAACAGATGAATAGATTACAAAAGTATGAGACATGTACAAAATGGAATTCTACTCAGCCATAAAGAAGAACAAAATTATGTCATGCTTAGGAAAACATGAAATTAGAGAATAGTATGCTAAGTTAGACTAGTCAGTTACAAAAAGAGAAAGGTCAGATGTTTTCTCTTATATGCAGAAGCTAGGGAGAAATTGGGACATAAGAAGAACTTCAGAAAAAGGAGGAGAAATCTTAGTGAAATGAAGGAAGAGACCTAACTGAGGGAGACAGGAGTGGGGTGAAAGACTTGAAGATGAAAACACCTCAATGGACATGATGTATATACACAAAGTTATCAAAGCCAATCATTGTGTTGAGTATGGGAAAGTGGGGAGGGAAAGGGATTGGGTTGGGAACTAGGAAAGGCTTCATGAGTGCTTTGTGCATGTATGCTTCTATTACCCTAAAGTTCACTAAAATATGTGATTACAATGCACCAAAAAAAAAAAAAAAAAGAATAGCAAAAATAGTCCTAAATCCTTCCCATTACTGTGTGTGTGTGTGTGTGTGTGTGTGTGTGTGTGTGTGTGTGTGTGTGTGTTTGGAATTTGGCTTTGTAGTGCATTCATCAAAAGGTGAGAACTACTTCTCCTCTCTTAAACCTGGTGTTGGTCATGGAACTGCTTTGACCAATGGGTGTTAGCAACAATGACATAAGCGAAAGTTCAAAAACTACCCAAGCATTGCCATTTCCTCCCTCCATGTTCCTTGGAATATTACTGCTACTATGTAAAGCAGCCTATTCTAGACTAGTGGAGTCATCGGCCCCTATTGTTCCACCACTAAACCAACTGGTACAAAACAAAGTCCAGTGCCAACTTGCATACCTAAGAATGAGGTGATGTTTAGCCAACCACTTCTAGCCAAACTATCAGCTGACTACAGCTTTATTAGTGTACCCAGGCAAGATCAGCAGAACTCATCACCTCAGCCTACTTCAAATTCATTTATTGGGAAGGAGGGGGATAAACATGATAGGTCATTAGGATTTTTTGTTGGTGTACATCTCAAATATTTAACACAAAAATGAAGTTTACTTGAACATTATAGGCACTGTAGTTTTCAGAAAGTCAATAATTAGCATAAAAATTAACTCTGATCCAATCTCAGAGTAGTGATATTATACATTCAGTTTTTTCATAAATTGTCTATTTACCTATTTAAATTATATTGATTAATCACAATTAAAATTCAAAATCATCTTATTTTATTTAAACAAAAAATCTTTTATATCAATGAAATATTTTATCACCACTAATTGAAGAGTTTCAAATTTATGAACAAGTGAAAGCAAACCTTTTAATAAGGAGTATGTAAAAAACTTGTGTTGCTATTTTGAATAAAAAAGTTTCATAGTATGATCATTTTAGTTCTTTGAATTCTTCCAGAATTCATAAAGGGGATATTTTAGTGCATTTGAATTGAAACATACATATCTTAATGGAAATAATTAAAAATAATGTTAAAATAAAATATACTTTATGTAAATATTTTCTAAAAATCAATCATATTCTTGCTTTAGTATTTTACCCAATAATTCTGTTTTAAAAGGAGATATTTTCATAATAGCTTTTTTTCCCTATTGAATGCTAACTGGTTAATTTTTTGCTAAGAAATAATTTTTAAATATATTTAATTCACTGTATAATTTTATCAGCAATAGTATAATACTGGTATAAAATATACAATCACTTATTTGCCAATTACTGATAAACATATCTAAATATTGGCTATTTTGTGACATTTATGTTTGTTAGTCACTTCATTTAATTTTTAGTTTAAAGTTATTTATTGTCACTGGTCTATATAAATCCATTTAATATTTGTGATAATGTAATATTTGATAATCTTATTAATATTTATACTTAAAATGAGTTATAATAAAATGTATGTATAAAATATTTTTAAAAGTTAATAAAACTAATAAATAATTTAGAATTCATATTTCAATGTTCCTTGACTTAAAAAACTTCAAATTTATCTTTTATTTGGGATGCTGAGACAGAAGGATCTCAGGTTTGAGGCCAGCCTTGGCAACTTATCAAGACCCTGTTTCAAAATAATAAAATACAAAAAATGCTAGTGGGGTAGCTCAGATGTAAAATGCCCTGGGGTTCAATCACTAATGCTATAAAAAATATTTTATATTGGATCTTTAAAATTTTTTATATAAAATATCACATTTTAAAGACTATTATTTAAATATAAATTTAATATACTTCAAACCTTTATATTTTTATTTTATCAAGAACTTCTTTCTACATTAGTCTACAAAGCACTCAAGATTTGTATTTACATACTTCAATGATATATGGCCCTTTTAGTTACAAATATTTTATGAAGATTAATACTTATAGACTAAAATAGGATTCCCAAAAAGTTATTTTTATTACATGTCAGCAACAAAGCTTATTTTAATTTTATTTGTGCTGCCTCCAATATACTTTAAATTTTTATCAAATGAAGAAATTCATGTTTACCAGTGAAACTGATAAAAATTATATTTTAAGATAAGCTTTAAGGTCTATGTAGAATGTCCTATGAACAAAGAACAAGTAAAGAAATAGCTATCCAAGAAGAAATATAAAAAAAAACAAGAAAGACACCATTTCCAAAGGTACATAGAGTTCAAATCTAAGGACATTTAAAAAAGAAAAGTGACAAAATGTATTTGGGAGATTTGCAGATTAATGAAGATGGAGCATAATAGAAAAAAAGAACTGTATTAGAAAAATAAAATGAATAACAGCACTGCAAGGAATTTTTGGATGAGAACAAATATTAAAAATGGACCTGTTGGGCCAAAATATATCTCTATATCTACACATTTGAGTAACTGGTGGGTATTTTTCAAAAGAAGTGCAGTGAATTATAGCCTTAACTAGTTGTGTATGAGGGACATGGTTTCTATACATCATTGTCAGTGTTTAATATTATTCATTTTTTTATTATGATGGGTATGAAGTGGTAGCTCACTGTTGTTTTCATTCAGATGTTCCTATGACTTACGATGTTTTACAGCTTTTAACCTCTTTATGCACTATTAGTTTGACTATGTTAGAGCAATATGTATTTAGGTCCTTAACTGTTTTTTAATTGATTTGTTTTTAATTGTTGAGTGGTCAGAATCATTTATGTATATCAGGCACTAGTATCTTATGAGATACATAATTAATGACAATATGGCACATAAGTTAAAAACATACATAACATGTCTTGGTCAGCATTCACACTGCTATGTTCCAAAGAACTGACACACAACTTAGAGGAAAATTTATTTGCTCACAGCCCCCCGACCCCCTTTGGAGATCTTAGAGTTCAGCCCATGTGAGGCCTGGGTGGGAGCTGGAGCTCAGGTCATAGAAGTGGAAAGCAAACAGAGGGAGAACACATGGGACTCTGCTCCTCACATCACAGAGACTGGAAGCAAGAGGCCACAAGCAATCAAGCAAGCAAGGGGATTCAAAGATAAAAGCACAATCTCTATGGAAGACTACACCTCCAGGGATGCACCAGCCCAGGCCACCACCAAGATAAATCCATTAAAATGGAGCACTCTATATCTGACCATAACATCCTCATGCCCAGTTCAGAATGCAAAATGCATTTAGTCCATTTCCAAGAGTTCCCAAAGTCTTAATAGGTTCCAGCATCACTTAAAGTCCCAAAGTCCAATATTTCCTCTGAGACCCAAAGTGAACTCTTAGCCATGAGGCCCTGTATAAAAAAGCATATTACATACATCCAAGGTACAATGGAACAAAGTAAACATTTGCATTCCAAAAGGGAGGAATAGGACAAGAGAAAGAAGGAATGGGACTAAAACAGTATGAAAATGTGGCAGGGCAAGCATTTGATCCTGCAATTCCATTTCTGGCATCTGGGGCACTTGGTGGAGGGATGGGATCTCAAGAGGCTTTGGCAGCTGTGTGGCCTAGTTGATTGCAACAAGCAACATACTCTTCCAACCTTGCTCTGGTCCTTCCATATTTCTGGTGTTTCTAAATCTTTGGGATTTTCCTTGCAGCCTTGGCTTCACCCTCACAAATTCACAAATTGTCCAATTTGGACCTTCTTACAGGGATTTTGACCCTGCCACAGGTTGCATGGCTTCCCAAGCATTCCTTTGGAACCTGGTAGAAGCCTAGATGACCTCCACCTTTTTTTTTTCCAACAAAGCCAGCATTACATGAGCACCAAGACAGACCACCAGCAGGAAAGGTAGTCACACCTTCTTTAATCATTGCCACTAGGTCTACCTCCATCTTGACCAGGGCTGAGCCCATCTCCATCATGGGAGGCGCTGGACCTGCCTCCACCAAGGCCACAGGGAACAAATCCATCCGAATGCCATTATCCACACTTCTTTCCATGGTCACAAACTGCCCTCATTACCTTCTTTTTTATGCAAATCTTCAACTGTCCTACCTAAATTCCTTTCTTTGTTTCTAATCAAAGCTTTGGATCTCCCTTCAGCCATCTTTCTTTAAGAGCACCATCTCTCTGGGCCTCAGCTTTGCATGTGCCTTTCTGGACAAATTGCAAGTCTATATAGTCTCTTTGTTTTACTTTCTGTTCCTGAAATTCAATGTAAAACTGGATGAATAGACATCAATAGCCATAATGCAGTTTGAATATTTTGCTGTTGTGGGACTTCCTCCACCAGTTTAATCAGTCCATCATCTTTAAATCCAGCCTCACAAAAAGTTTAGGACACAGGCAAAATGCTGGTAAGTTCTTTGCCAGAATCTAACACATGTGGCCTCTATTTCATTTCCCTATGGAATCCTCTTTGCCATCCAAAATCTTCTGAGAACAATCTCTACCATACACCTTTCTAGCCACATTCTAGCCCTTCCAATATATTCTTATAAACCAGTTCCAAAGACTCACAAAAGACATGACCAGACTTAGATAGAGCAGCGACCCCACGTCTCCAGTACCAGTTTCTGTCTTATTCAGCATTTTTATTGTTTAATACAAAGAACTGACCACACAACTTAGAAGAATATTTATTTGCTCACAGTTTTTTGGAGATCTTGGAGTTCGGTCCATGTGAGGCATAGGTATGGAGCAAGAGCTCAGGTCACTGTGGAGGGAAGCAGAGAAAGGGAGAGCACATAGGGCTCTGCTTCTCACATCACAGAGGCCAGAAGCAAGACAGTCAAGAAAGCAAGGTGATTCAAAGATAAAAGCACCATCCTTAGGGCCACACCTCCAGGACCCCACTTTTTCTAGCCACACTCCATGGAACCAGATCACCACCCATCTAAATCCATTATAATGGTTTTATCTACTGATGAAATTACAACACTATGACTGAACCATATCAACCTTGAACATTAACACATGAGCTCTTCAGTGGCACTCTATATCTGACCATAACATATGATAAACAAAATCAAATTGCTTTCACTAAGAATACACTGAAGCCAGCCATGGTGGCACACGCTTGTATTCCCAGCATTTGGGAGGCTGAGACCGGAGGATCCAGGTTCGCAGCCAGCCTCAGCTACCTAGTGAGGCCCTCCACAACTTAGGGAGACCCTGTTTCAAAATAAAGAATAACAAAATAGGGCTGAGGGTATAGCTTGGAGGAGGTAGAATGTCCCTGAGTTCAATCCCTAGTACCTCAAAAAATAATAATAATACATTGAGGTCATGGATATTATAAAAGCAAACTCTTCGTGATCACTCAAAATATTTAAAATTGATATAAAACATTTCCTAAAATTTTTTCTTGTGATATATTTATGAGAGAATACCAAATATGCAGTTAGGATAGTAATTTGTTTCCTGTTGTTGCTTAATATTACAATTTTGTTTTTAAGTAAATCTCATGGAGTTGTGATTCAAATTGGTAAAAGAATTAGCATTGGCATAGAATTAGTGGTGACTGAAGAGATTCTCTATCTCTTTTTAGGGGGAAGAATGAGATGTGTCTTCATTTGTACAAAGGAAAGTTGCATTGTGCAAAATAAATATGTGAGGTTATGTGTGTACATATTGTATAGAAGTTTAGGTTGAAATATAACTGTTGAGTTGCCAAAATGGTTTTATTTTGCATATAATGTCTCTTAATTATGTTATGGGCTAACCTTAGGCCTTAGCCTTAGCATAAGTAATGGCATGTTGCTACTCTAGGTGACCCAGCTAGTCACATATAACTGCTTGTTTGACTTCTGTAATCTCTGCTTGATTCCTGCCTGCAGGAACAGCCCATTTGGAACTTTCCATCCTTGTCACAACCAGGATGTAGACAATAGAAAGATCCATCATGGTCAGAACCAGGATATGTGTGTAATAAAATGGGTTGATGTGGTTTGTTGAGCCCCTGCACAATACTGTTTTGTGGCTTCTGAACATCATGCTTGGCTACGACCCCTGCTGTGCCACCCTGCTGTGAGAATCTAAACCTTTCACCCAGAGCTTGAGGTTTGTCTGTATAAAAGTGGCCTCTCTGAGTGGTCTTCCTCAGCTGCTATACTTCATAACACTATGTCTTTTTTGTATAATCATTTACAGCTAATTTGAAGGAGTTCTTGACATGTGTATGCAATTATTTTCTTTGCTAATAGGGTGCACAATAATCTTTATTGTTTATATAAAGAATTATTTTGTCATATAAAACTTTTAAATAATACAACTTTTTCTATAGAAATGCATGTATTTTAATCTGGTTCAATTATGAAACCAATACTGATACATCATATTTCCAAAAGTTCATATTTCATATTAGGATTCTCTCTTGGTATTATATAATCTGTGGTTTTTGACATATATAATGACATATACCCACCATAATATCATACAAAATGCTTTCAATGCCATAAAAATCCACTGTTTCCTTTCCTCAGTCCCTGGAAAAAACTGGTCTTTATACAGTCCTCATGATTTTGCTTTTTCCAGATGCCATATAGATAGATTCATACACAAGCCTTTTCAGACTGACTTCTTTTACTTAGTAATATGCGGTTCAATTTCCTTCAGAATTTAACTTTTCATGACTTTGTGACTAATTTATATTTAGTACTGAATAATATACTATTGTGTGGATGTGACACAGCTAATTAATGTATTCACCTATTGAAAGACTTATTGCTTCCAATTTTAAGAATTTTGAATAGAGGTGCTATAAACATTTATGTGTGACTTTTATATGGACATAATATTTCAACTCATTTAAATAAATACAAAGGATCATGATTGCTAGATAACATGGTAAGAGTACTTTTAGTTTAGTAAGAAACCAACAGACTCTTTTCCAAAGTGGTAATACCATTTTGAAATCCCATCAGCAATAAATTTTATTTCCTTTTACTCCATATCCACTCCAAAATTTGATGTTGTCAGTATTTTGGATTTTCCAATGCCACAGATAGATATAGAATGACCAATTGAAGAGCTCATAAATTGGTGGTTGGAGTTGATGTAATTGAGTCATGTGGTAATAAACACAGCATGCATAAATCCACTATCATGGATTTATCTGGGTGGTAGCCTAGGCTGCTAGGGTGTGGCTAGTGAAGGTGGGTCCCTGGGGATGCAGCCTTGGGTAAGATTATATATGGTTCCTCTCCCCAATTTCTCTCTTGCTTCTGGCCTCCATGATGTGAGGAGCACAGCCCATGTTTTCTCCCTCTCTCTGCTTCCTGCAGCCATGCCCTGAGAAATGCAGTTCCGGGCCTCACATGGACTAAACCCAAAATCATAAAAAAAATTTTCTTTGCTCTAAATTGTCCTGTGGTCAATCTTTTAGATTATATCTGTAAAGATGCTGACTTGAATACCTGTGTACTCATATCAAATGTTGTTTTAAATTACAATTCTCTAATGAGGTATGATATAACCTTTTAACATGGAATGTTCCATTTGCATATTTACTTAGTTAAAATTATTGTTCAAATATTCTACCATTGTTCATAAACTTGTAATTTTCTTATTAAGTTTTTAATAATATATGTTCTACTTTTTACCTTATATCTACAAATAAAATAGAATATATTAATAGTTTCCAACATAAAAGTATTGGATATAAATGTGATCAACCTGTCCATTAGATGGCTCCTCAATCTGACTGATCATCAACACCTTTTAGAATTATTGGAAAAGATAGAAGTGTCTCTTTTTACAAGAGATTATACTTCAGTAAATCTGTATATGTTGTGACATTTTTGTACAAAAAATAACAAACTCAGGCTACTATTTTGATGTTCCAGTTAGGGGAGTCACTGGAATAAAGAGCACTCTAAAATTCTAGTGGCTATGCATTCAACAGGATAAACAGTGTTTCTTGGATGCCTACCCAGTGCCAGTTGCTACATCTGAGACCAAATGTAATTTTTACCTCAACAATGCTACATGGTAAAAGTGGAAATGACAAATAAGCAGATGCATATAATTTCTCCTAATAACTATAAGTACTGGGATTAAGTAAAAACAAAAGAATGGGCATTCAGATTGGAAAGAAACAGCAATTTCTTAGAGAACATGATCATTAAGTTTTACCTTCAAAGGCAAATAATAATTGGCAGTGCAAGTGAGAGATAAGTATTTTGCCAAGAAAAAGAGAGATAAAAAGCATCCTGTATTGGGCCTATCTATAATTGCCTACAAATTCAGGATTGGGTTTAATTAGGAAGTGATGATAAATCATGATCTGCCACATGTGATAGGAATAATCACACCGTACATGTATGTTTCTGTATTTAAATTTATCATACTACTATACATGTTTTTATTTGCAAAGAATACTAAAAATAACATAAATAGTATAAGTTCCCTTAAACTAGTGATCTTTTTGTGTTTTTTTACTTAGAATATTCCGTGTGTCTTAAAAGTTTCTAGCATTTGATAAGTGATGAATATTTAATTGTTGAATAAATGAAAAGACAAATATTTCTTATCTGTAAGTTTTATAATGTAGTAGAAAGCATGCAGGACCACAGATCATAATATCTTTAATTTAGAGCATGTCTTTTTATTAAATCAATCTCAAATTCTATCAAGAAGTTTTTTCATCTATAATTAGAAAAATGAATGCAATCCCAGTAGCATCATAGATTAACTGTTATGATGTATGTGAAGAACCCCTGTAAACTACTTGTTGCATAAAATATGGACTTTAATTTATGATGATGATTTGAGTGGCAAATGTATAAAGATTAGGGTCATATAATTGGAATAAAGTCTCTATCATTGATGTTGTTCACTTCATCATTGACATTTTTATTTTTTATGTCCTCTGCAAAATTGTATCAGTTGAATATGCTTTAATACATAAATTGGTGTCAAACTTTAATATTTTCATTATTTCACATTTTTCCTACTGGCCATATAGAGCTATTGTAAAGAACAGGAAGCTTATATATAATCATGAATTTTGGCACTTCAAAAGTACATAGACTTTGTTGCTATTGCTGCATCTTTTCTTTCACTTCAATCCTTCATTGAAAGTGCTCTTCCTGCTAGTATATCTGATTCTGAACCTACTATCTATTCTTACAACTCAGTGTTTGATGCCATCACAAATATAATCTCCCAAAGTCTCTGCATACTTCTTCATTTGATGTTATCAAGGTATACAAAGGTTGAGTCATGATACACTCAACTGTAGCCAGGTGTGATGGTACACACTTGTAATTCTAGTACTTGGGAAGAGGGTCCCAGATTTGAGGGCGGTCTCAGAAAGTAGTGAAACTCTCATCAACCAAGAGAGACCTTGTTTCAATATAAAAACTAAAAAACAGGGCTGGGGGTGTAGATCACAGGTAGAATGCCCCCAGGTTCAATCCCCAGTACCATAAAAAGAGATACATTCAAGCCAGGCGAGGTGGCCCAGGTTTGTAATCCCAGCATTTAGGAGACTGAGACCGGAGAATCAAGGTTCACGGCCAGCCTCAGCTAGTGAGGCACTCCACAACTTAGTGAGACCCTGTTTCAAAATAAAGAATAAAAAATAGCTCAGAGGTAGAATGCCCCTGGGTTCAATCCCCATACTGCAAAAAAAAAAAAAAAAAAAGATACACACACACACACACACACACACGCATATACATTCAGCTATGAAAATTAGCAGCAATTAGAAAGAAGACTCATATGACTGTGTCTCTCCAATTCTTCTTCAATGTCTGTCACATTCTTTCCATATTCAGTGATAGGTGAGAAGATCCTAATGAAATAGAGTGAAAGGTTAGGAGAATCTGACTTCCTCATGAAGCAATTTGCTTATATTTTGTCATAAAGGCTGCCAATGAGTCTAAAGGTTAGAAGCAGTGTATTAACTTCATAGAAATGTTTTAAAGACTGCTATGGTAGAAAACAAAAGATTATGATAAAAACAAGGAACTAAGCAGTAAAATATATATTTACTTTGAAATAATCATCTTGTCAGCTGTTTTGGAGATATTTAGAAAGAAATGAATTGCCTACCTGGAGTACAATGATAATATGCACAAGGCAGCTAAGCTTGCTTATGTGTTTTTAGCAACAGCTTACATTTACCTATGATATATCTACTTATGCCAATGGTTTTGTTTTGGAATAATTTTTTGATGTAATACTTAACAGAACATTAAAAAAAGTCTTTCCACAAGTGATATCACAGGATTAGGCTGTCATAAATAGATATTAGGGGAAAATAAGGCAAAGAAGGGTTATAATAATATCTCAATACTTTATTAGGAAAGCTGGCTGTCTGAGCAAAAAATAAAAAAAAATTTAATAGAGGAACTGGAATTCCCAGGTAATATGAAATGGTAAGCTTCAAACTCTGTTGTACACATGAATATGTATCTCTTACATAAGTCATATAATGATGATGATCTCAGATAAAGTGGATATTACATACTTTAAAGGCTTATTTTATATGTATTTTAGAAAAATGCAAAATCTTAGACTACGACTACAACAAAATAAAGTAACTAAATCATATCAAATTATAAAATGTGTGTGATAGCATAAATCAAGTTGAATGCATATTAATTTATTAAAGTAGTAAAATTTCCTAGACATAATTTTAAATGTTGAAAAGTATTCTGTTTTTCCACATGTCCTCTGGCCATTTTCCTAGGAATAGTAGCTTTAATTTTTATGTAGCTTACTAGTACTAAATTATGTTCCACTGGATTGAATAATTTAATATAAATTTCTTTTTGGGAGAAGATTGTTCCCCAAAGAATTTAAAGTATATTTTATAATTGTAAATTTTTTAAATACATATTTATTATCAAACTTTCTAGATTTTACTTCTCCTGTGTTTGTATAACATTTGACAGACAGAATTATATAGGGATGATGGTAAATTAGATATTCTATATTCTATTATGATGCATTTATTTTCATATCAAAATTTTTTAAAGGAAAATTGATATGACTCTGTAATACATATGAAGAAGCTGTTTTTTTTTTGTTTCCTAACATATTTATATTCCATGTATGTCTTAGTCATATAATGATTTTCCATTCTTTAAAAATGACTTGTAATTATAAAGACTTTCTCCAACTCTTTAGATTGTTCTGAGACTCTGGTAAATTATACTCTTTGTTCTAACAGTCCAACATTTTGAAAGAAAGGGGTGAAGTAGTGTTAGCAGATTTTAGCAAATGTGTTATTCAGGAAAGATTACTGAACTGCTTCAAGCTGAGCCAGAATACCCAGTCTTGTTCTAGCTTGTAAAAATAAAAGTATATGTGAAGATTTCCCCATTCTACTGCAAAAGCATGCTGAACCCACATGGAATGGAATGCAGCACTTGCTCAGAATCCTTCCTAATATTTCCCTCCACAGCCAGACTGGAAACCTAAACCTCTTTAATATTCTATCCTCATTAGTCTCATTTTCTATAATTTAACAACTTCTCATATTATTCTTAATGGAAAAGTCATGCAATATTGAGCAGTAACTGCTGTTAATTTCCTGCTGTATATCATTTGCATTTTTTATAGCTGGTGGAGAATAATTAACATGTACTAATTATCAGTCTGATTGTCTTTTTTTTTTTTTTTGCTTATGAGAATATAGTCATCACCACCCTCATTGATCTTACAATAGTGTGTTATATTGTTTTCAATAATAGTATCTTGGGATATACAACACAAATTTTAGATAAATTGTATGATTCTATAGTAGTAGGTTTTGTAAGTGGTTCAATTTAAGACAATGTAATGTAACTTTTTTATAGTTCCCATAAAAAAACATGAGTCTTATTTTTTTGTGGCAGGACAATGCTATCCTTTTTGTTTTCAAAGCAAATTAGTTATATTACACAATTATAACACAAGAAAATGTTTTCTTGTATTTTATTCTGACTGCATCTTTTATTCCTTCACATTTTTAAAGGTTCATGTTAAAATTTTTGCCATGAATATACTAGTAAGTAATAAACATAGTTATGTTTCATGGATTTTAAATATGTTAGAGTCTTTCTACCAAAAATAATCTTTTTATCTACTTAAATTCTTACCTGGCAGAGGAGATACCATAATTACAGATAGTTTTTAACAGGGTAAGCCTTATCCATTGCACTGGATGGGCTGCTTCCCTGTGATTTCCCCAAATGTGGGAATCTCAAGTGTCTAATTCGTAGTAGCTTGGGACTGTATTAGCACCCTCTCCTTATCTTTGAAGTTTCAAAAAGTAGTTTGATTCAGGCATGGTGACATATGTTTGTAATCCCCGTATTTGGGAGGATTACAGGTTTCCAGCCAGTCTTAGCAACTAATCAAGGACCTCTGCAACTTGGTGAGACCTGTTCCAAAATAAAAAATACAAAAAAAAATACAGATGGAGATGTAGCTCAGAGGTACAATGCCCTTGGTTCAATCCCTGGTACCACAAAAATAATTAAAATATTTACCTCGTAATTTTTTAAATTATCAAGAAAACTTTATGAAATGATATGAAGACAGAATAAAGATAAAGGAGATGATTATGAATTTTTTAATATCATATGATTATTTGCAAAGTTCAAGTTTGTATAGGCAGATATGTTATTATAGGCTAATTTATATGTTCACTTGGTAAAGGGCAGATTCAAGGACTGAGTCATTGTTTATAACAGTTGTGTTATACTCAAGGAATGGTATTCCACAAAACTCATAGACAATGAGGAATATAACTTGTTCTCTATTAACTTCATTTTATCCAAATAATTGATGTAGTCATACACTAAAATAGATAACAAAAAATCACAAAGATTATATGAATGTAAAAGTTTAAACAAAGTCTCTATATTTTACTGGCTTTTAGAAAGGAGAATGAATTTATAAAAAAGTAGCTTCAGCCATAAATAACTGACTTTGAAAATGATTGAATTCTGGATGTTGGCTCCATCAACAGAACTAAGCTTAGCTTCTGGCTTTTGGCTCAACTATACAGGTTTTGATGTGTTGGTTTTCATATCACCCCAGCATGAATCAGCATTTCCTGCCTCACTTTCTTTCAGACACAAATTTAAACATTCCCTTAAAGTTTTTTTTTTTTTTTTTAAAGAAAAACAATCCAACAATTACTTGAAGTATGCTAAAATGATATGGCTTAAGTCACATATGCAAACTGAATTAAATGTAATCAAACAGGTAAATCCAACAACTTGTTTAACATTAGACCACGTGCTCCTTGGGTATTTGTAGAGTTAAAATCCCACCAAAACGAGATGCTCTAAGAATAAAGGAGGGACTTCCAGCAAGATGACAACTGAGAGAAGCCACAGATTTCAGCTGCTGTAAAACTCAAAATGCAAATTTTGTGAAAACAGCTTCTTGACAGAAAAAAAAAAAGTGAAAAATTGAACAAAGCAAAAATCAGAAGGCAGGGCAGGGAAGATCAAAAGCTCCCATGAGCTATGCATCAGCTGCTTGGCACCACGAAGACCCGGGTGGCAGAGGCAGACCCAAGAGGCACCCTCAGACTTGCACCATATTGGCAGACCCAAGTGGCACTGGCAGACCCAAGTAAAGGCCTCTGGAAAGAAGCCAGGGAGACCTGATATGGGCTAAACTGCTACAGATCTCCATATCCTAAGCAGGGTATATCTTGGACAGAGATCTAAATGATAGGACACCCCACTCAATCCTACAGCTGCAGAAGCAGCTCAGCGCACCTCTCCCTCCAGAGCCAGAGCAGCACTCAATCATAAGTTAAGAGCACACAGGGCAGCAGGGACTCAGGAAATGATAGACCCCTGAAGTTTGAGACTACATGGCCCACCCCTGTAGTGGCTAGGTTGGGGCAGAGATGCAGGAGAGGCCCAGAGCTCGCTGGGCACAGAGTTGTTACAGGGCCTCCAGAGAACACTCTGTGAATGCATGAGACACTCACCAATGGGACTCAAAGATGAGAAGGAGTGGCAACTAGGATATCAGATAAATTAGACTTCAAGACTAAACTCATCAGAAGAGACAAAGCAGGACATTTTTACTGTTATAAAGAGCAATTCAGCAAGAAGAAATAATTACAGTAAATGTTTATGACCCAAACAGAGGTGCAGTTACTTTCATAAAACAAAATCTTTGTGATATTAAGTCAAACATAAATCCCAGAACAATAATACTAGGAAACTTCAACAGTCCTCTCACATTGCTAGACCATTCTTCTAGACAAAAGGTCAGTAAAGATGCCTCAGATCTAATAAACAGAATAAACCAAATGTAACTATTAGACACATACAGAATATTCCACCCAACAACAGCTTAATTCACTTTTTTCTCAGCTGCTCATGGAACCTTCTCCAAAATAGACCACATTCTGGGCCACAAAGCAAGCACTACCAAATTAAAAAAAAAAAAAAGTGACATAATCCCCTGCATCTTTTCACATCACAATGAAATGAAACTAGAAATCAACTAAAAGAAAACCTAGACTAACCACATAAACACATGGAGACTGAACACCACAATGCTGAATGAGGAATGGGTCATAGAAGAAGTAAGGGGAGAAATTAAGAAAAGCATTCAACAAAATCCAACACACATTCATGTTAAAAGCACTGCATATAATTGGAATAGAAGGAAAATACCTCAACATCATAAAGGCATATATAATAGGTTCACAGCCAATATCATATTAAATGGGGAAAAACTGTAAGAGTTCCCATGAAAAACAGGAACAAGACAAGCGTGTCCATTATTACCACTTCTGTTCAATATAGTACTTGAGACTCTAGCCAGAGCAATAACACAAGAGAAGGAAGTCAAAGGAATACAAATAGGAAGGAAAGAACTAAAATTGTCTCTTTTTGCAGATGACATGATACTATTCTTAGGATACCCACCAAACTCTACTAAAAGGCTTATATAACTGTCAACATATTCAGCAAAGTATCTGGATATAAAATCAATCTTAAAAAATCAGAAGCTTCCTATAGGCCAACCATAAATCCCTTGAAAAAGAAATACAAAAACCATTTCCACTCACAATATCACCCCCAAAACTAAAATACTTAGGAATAAATATAACCAAGGAGATAAAAAAAAAACCTCTACAAGAAAAATTATAAAACATTGAAAAAAAAAAGAACTTGAAAAAGACCTTAGAAGATGGAAAGATCTTCCATGCTATTGGATAGGCAGGATAAATATCAAAATGGCCATTTTACCAAAAATTATTTACAGATTCAATGCAATAACATTAAATAACAAAGTTCACTCCTCACAGACACAGAAAAATCAGTCCTTAAATTCATTTGAAACTACAAAAATCCCAGAAATGCCAAAGTCGTTCTCAGCAACAAGAACTACTCAGAAAGCATCACAATACCTGAACTCAAAGTGTACTACAAAACCATAGTAATAAAAACTGTAAGGTATTGGCACAAAAGCAAACACATAGACCAATGGATCAGAATAGAAGACTCAGAAATAAATCCACACATTTACAGCCAAATGATTTTTGACAAAGGGGCCAAAAACATACACTGGAAAAAAAAATAGCTTCTTCAACAAATGGTGTTGGCAAAATTGGTTAACCATATACAGAAAAATGGAAATAAACCCCAACATTCTCATCCTTAAAAAGAGTCAATTCAAGATGGATCAAAGACCTGGAAGTCTATCCAGACACCTTGCAGCTACATAAAGAGGGCATAGTTCCAAAATGTCAACACAGAGGCATGGGTAAAAACTTTCTCAACATCATCCTAAAGGCACAAAAAATTAAAAGGAGGATCAATATGTAAGGCTGTATTAAACTGAAGAGCTTCTGTGCAGCAAAGGAAACTATCAACAACCTCAACAGAGAGCCAACAGAATGGGAGAAAAATTTTACCAACTACTCCTCTTATAGAGGACTGATATCCAGAATATACAGAGAACTCAAGAAACTCACAGCTAAGAAAACAAATATTCCAATAAAAAAATGGGCAAATGATCTAAATAGACACTTCACAAAGGAAGAAATACAAATGTCCAAAGAGGAAATGTTCAACATCATTAGCAATCAGAGAGATGCAAATCAAAACTACCCTGAGATTTCACCTAAACCCAATTTGAATGGCAATCATCAAAAACACAAGCAACAACAAATGTTGGTGAGGGTGTGGAGAAGTGGGAACCCTAATATATTGTTGGGATTCCAGATTAATGCAACCACTTTGGAAAACAGTATCCAGGATCCTCAGATGAATGGGAATGAACCTACCATATAATCCAGCAATACCACTTCTGGGTATCTACCCAAAAGAATGGAAACCAAACTATCAGACTGATGCACATGTATCTATGTTTATAGCCACACAATTCACAATTGCCAAACTATAGAACCAGCCAAGATGTCCATCAACAGATGAATGAATTTCAAAACTATGGGATATCTACACAATGGAATTTTACTCAGCCATAAAGAACAAAATCATGTCATTTGCAGGAAAATGGAGGGATCTGTAAAACATTAAGTTAGATTATTCAGACACAAAAGGTAAAAAAATTAATGCTCTCCCTAATTTGTGGAAGCTAGGAAGAAATTGGATTATAGGAGGGAATCTAGATGAAGCAGAAAAACCTTAGATGAGTAATATGGTGACCTATCTAAATGTAATGGGTGGAGGGAAGAGGAAACCCCCTAATGTGCATGATGTATATTCACAAACATATCAAAGTCAATCACTAAACCTAACATGAGAAGGGGGGAGGTTGGGGGGGGGGATGAGGTGGGAATTGGGAAAGGTTAACTGAGACCTGTGTGCATGTATGCCTCTACCAGCTTGTACCTCACAAAGATGTATGATTATAATGCATCAATAGAATAAAAATAAATAAATAGAATGAGAGATGTTTTAATTCCTAAATGAAATCTCTGGCCCTTTGCCAGAAATAAGGCAAATTGGTGCTAGAAGCCAAAATAATAAATTAAGACAGGAAAATAGCTACAAATTTATTTGATATAAATGTTGCTGAAATAGTTTAGCTTCAGTGTGACCTAAAAGAAAACAGAACAATTATTTAATATGTGAATTTAGGTAAACCATCTAAAAGCCCAGAATCTCAAATTCCTCATGAGTAAGAAAGAAAAACAAAGAATTCTGAAAGTTTTTGGTCATGGCAGAGATGATACCAATAAAATGCTTAGCTTAGTGTTTGACAGAGAGTATTATTGGCAAACATTAAAATAAAATTATATAATAATTGTAAAATTAAGCCGGGCGTGGTGGCGCACGCTTGTAATCCCAGCATTCGGGAGGCTGAGACCCGAGGATCCGGGTACGAGACCAGCCTCAACTACCTAGTGAGGCACTCCGCAACTTAGTGAGACTTGGTTTCAAAACAAATAATAAAAAATAGGGCTGGGGGTATAGCTCGGAGGTAGAAGGCCCCTGAGTTCAATCCCCAGTACCGAAAAAAAAAAAATTGTAAAATTAAATGAATACTCAAACATGAAAAGTTAGCAATAGAGAATTGTTTAAATAAATTGCATTTTACTTGTACAGTATAAAACAAGCAATAATTTAAAAAGACTGAAGAACAAATAAAATTACAAACAAAATTGTTATAGATTAAAGGAAAATATGAAAGTTATAAAGAAGTATGATTAGTGAATTATCTTTATGAATACAATATCACATATTTATAAAAAAGATGACTATGTAAGGAGCATTATTCAAATCTATTAAAGCAATCTCAGTGAATAGGAATCCCTTTAGAGAAAAAAATAACCAAGACCCTTCTTTTGGTCTTGAAATTTTCCTGTATTACTCCCTATTTGCAGAGATTAGTGTAGTGCTGGCTGGCAAAGCAGAAATGTGGTTTGTTGACTCTATTAACAGCAAATTGTAGAAAGGTTATTTGGAGCGGGAACCCAGCTTAAAGATTTACACAGGTAAGTAGGATGAAATCAAGTCATTTACCAATTGGAAGGAAAGTAGAAACAACAGAATACAGAAGACAAAGAGGTGATATATTTAAAGTACATAAAAATAACCACCCAATAGCAATTTTTATCAATACAAATATTCATTGATAATTAAAATAAACAATTCAGGCAAACAAATATATGGAAATATTACAGAAAAACCAACATTAAAATACACACACACATACTCATTAGGCAGATGAAAAAATTATTCAAGATGTAAGACTTAGAAATGTGCAAAACAACATAAATGGGTATATGCATATCTAACAAAAATTAATGGTGAGCAAAAAATAGCAATGATATACTGTGATATCACCTGAAAGTTGGACATAGGACTTCTATTCAATCCTCTTTATCCATAACTTAATCATTTGAGCACTCTTAGCTGAAAGAGAGACTGAAGACTGTGGCTTAAGAACGTTTCTGGTTTAAGGTTACTGCAAGCAATTCACTCTGAGTTGCCAATGGGTGTACTTTAGCAAATTGGTATTATGTAAAGGAAGAGTGGCAGAAATTTTGAATAGAACTATAAAAACCAAACAATCGACTGAATATTCTGATTTAAAATACTTTTTTAGAAAAAAAAAAAAACAACAAAACACCCTGAGCCATGTCAGGATGACACATTTAATTTTGGAATTATCTCGGGCTAAAACTGATATATCAGTCTGAATTCTAATCACATATTTCTCTTGACAAATATTCTCCATGGTCATTTTGCAATTATGCTATCTGTGAGATTTGAATCTAAGGTGTGATGCTCACACCAAGACCACTTTCTTAATTACACACATAAACATATATGTGAGTGATTTAAAATCATAAGTAACCTCTAAATCTTGCTAAAAATATTAGAGATTCCTTTCTATACAACTCATGGTTTTCTAGCTTGGTGAGTTTAATTGACTGAGGGCCATATGCAGAAGCTTGGGAGAAATCAGGATAACAGAGAGACTTCAGATGATGGAGAAAATCCAGTGGATCCTAGGAGGTGGGGGAGGAGGGAGAATCAATGAAAAAATCACTTCCATTTTATGGTTATGATGTCAGACTATACTGTACCAATAAAGGTATTGAATAAAGAATAAAAATGACGGAGAACAATTTTATAAATCTTTCTGAAATTCTAATGCAACCTTAATTCAACTTTCCTCATTCATTCTGTCCCACTTCACTAGAATTAAGGAGCAGATAAAATAAGGAGAAATAATCTTCCTCATCCTCCTCCTTCTCTTCTCCTCCTCCTTTTATTCTCATTCTCCTCCTCCTCCTTCTCCTTCTCCTTCTCCTTCTCCTTCTCCTTCTCCTTCTCCTTCTCCTTCTCCCTCTCCTTCTCCTTCTCTTCCTCCTCCTCCTCTTCCTTCTCCTCTTTCTCTCCTTCTTGGTTATGAGAACACCTTTATTTTTTCAAATTCATTTTTTTTGTGGTACTGGGGAATGAACTCAGGAGCATTCTACCTCCGAGCTATACCCCCAGCCCTATTCTTTATTTTGAAACCGGGTCTCACTAAGTAGCGGAGTGCCTCACTAGGTAGCTATACCTAGTGAGCGAACCCGGATCCTCCGGTCTCAGCCTCCCGAATGCTGGGATTACAAGCATGCGCCACCACGCCCGGCTTCAAATTCATTTTTAACTGACATGTAAAAATACAGAAATTGCACAGAATATATAGCATACCAGGTGATGTTTTATATTACACTCTCACTATCTATAGTCACCCAACTGTGGTTAAACAGCACACCAGAATGTCTATAACTATACCCATTGACCAAACATTCCTCATCCTATCATACCAGCCTTCTTTTTTGTTGTTGTTGTTGTTGTTGTTGTTGGTACTGGAAGTTGAACCAAGGAGCACTGTATCTGGGATTTAACTCCCAGCTACACCCAGACTTATTTTATTTTTTTATTCTGAAACAGCATTTCACTAAGTTGCTGAGGG
The DNA here is from genome assembly GCA_004027655.1 of Graphiurus murinus. Lineage (NCBI taxonomy): Eukaryota > Metazoa > Chordata > Mammalia > Rodentia > Gliridae > Graphiurus > Graphiurus murinus. The sequence continues at coordinate 65,720 of PVLC010001331.1, read as the reverse complement.
CCTTACTAAGCTTCTGAGGCTGGCCTCAAAACTGTGATCCTCCTGTCTCAGCCTCTTGAGTAGTAGGATTACATTATTGGGCCACCATGTCCAGTTCTCCTATAGCTTTCTAATTATATAGTTTGATAGAAAGACATAATTCAATTTATTTAATGATAATTTAACTTTCAGATAAAAGCAAGATGTTAATCCTCATAATGTATAATAATATATCATCATATTCCAATCACCTTCCAAAATATTACTCAGAAACCAGAAAATATAAATTAAGGGCAATAAATTGGAAGATATTATACAATCCTAAAGTATCTGAATTTTTAAATATTTTAGATGGAAAACCAATATAATATAAAAAATATGCAATGTATCATCAAATAATTTATGCATAGTTAAGAATTTTACTTTGAAAATAGGACAAATAAGTTTCAAATACTTGGAGAAATTTCCAGGTAACCAACATTTCAGTAATAAGATAGTATAGTACAATGTGAATAAAAGACACATTATTTTATTATACAAAACCAAAAATACCAAAAAGGATTTTACACATAAAAACACTAAAGAAAAAGGAGGTAAAAATATAAACATTGTATCACAAAAGTTTAAAACATTAGAATATTGACAATATACGAATGTTTAAAGGCACATGAAAGTCCTGAAAAATTGAAACAGGTAACAATATGATCAATACAAAGTGTGTTAAAAAACTATTCATTAACCCATTGATTTCTAAGTTTTCAATTCTGTAATTATTTCAATGAAATTGACATAAGTTCATTTAAAAAGGCTAGAAATCAATCTACCACTTAATAGCTAATAAACATAAAATACTTTAAAATAACAAAAATAAAATAAAAATAAATGTTGTTCCTGTTTATTTGTCAGCATTTTCTTTCATCACAAATATCTTATGCAATATTGTTTGAAGTTCAGAAGAGACTGCCTTAATGTAGGTTTAAATTATATAAATCTTTTGTGAACAATAGGTAGGTGGGTTTAAAAAACCTAATAAATTTTCATTTCTTTGACTCACCAATCTCATTAAAAGAATGCCACTAGTTTCTTTAATAGATAAAGCTTATTAATTTAACCAAAGTAGACAATGGTTTATATTTCATTCAAAGATTATAAGGATGAATGAAATATAAAAGGAAATATTTTTAATATAAAGTTTATTTCTGTATGTAAACTGATTTTTTCTTAGTGCAATGTAATCATACATCTTTGTTAGGTACAAGCTGATAGAGGCATACATGCACACATTTCTCATTTACCCCTTCCCCAATTCCCACCCCACTCCCTCCTCTGACCTCCTTCTCAAGTTCAGATTAGTGGTTGAATTTGATATGTTCATGAAAGTACATCATGTGCATTAGGATGTGACCCTCCCCCCATCACCTTCCAATAAGTCAAATTCTTGAGTTCTCTGTATATTCTAGATATTTGTCCTCTGTTAGAGGAGTAGCTGGTAAAGATTTTCTCCCACTCTGTGGGGTCTCTGTTCAGGATCTTTATAGTTTCCTTTGATGCACAGAAGCTCCTCAGTTTAATGTAATCTCATGTATTGATCTTCCTATGAGTTATTTATGCCTTGGGGGTCCTGTTGAGAAAGATTTTACTTATGCCTATGTGTTGAAGTGTTGGGCCTATGCCCTCTTCAAGTAGCTGAGAGTTCTCTGGCCTTATTTCCAGGTCTTTGATCCATCTTGAATTGACTCTTGTGCAGTGTGAGAAAGTGTTGTTTATTTCCATTTTCCTGCATATGGTTAACCAGTCTTGCCAACACCAATTGTTGAAGAGGCTATCTTTTTTCCAGTGTATGTTTTTAGCTCATTTGTCAAAAATTAATTGACTGTAAGTGTGTGGGTTTGTTTGTGAATCTTCTATTGTGCACCATTGGTCTATGTGTCTGTTTTTATGCCAATACCATGCTGTTTTTATTACTGTGGCTTTGTAGTAAAGTTTGAAGTCAGGTATTGTGATTCCTCCACCATGGTTCTTGTTGCTAAGAACTATTTTGGTTATTCTGGGCTTTTTGTTGTTCCAATGAATTTAAGGACTGACTTTTGTGTCTGTGATTAGTGGTGTTGGTAATTTAATGGGTATTAAATTGAATCTGTAGATCACTTTTGGAAGAATGGCCATTTTGGTAATATTTAGTTTGCCTATCCAAGAGCATGGAAGATATTTCCATCTTCTAAGGTCTTCTTCAATTTCTTCTTTCAACTTCTTATAATTTTCATTATAGAGCTCTTTTACCTCCTTGGTTAGGTTTATTCCTAAGTATTTTATTTTGGGGATGCTATTTTGAGTGAAATTGTTTTCTGGATTTCTTTTTTAGTGGATTTATGGTTGGCATACTGAAAAGCTTCTTATTTTTTAAGATTGATTTTGTATCCAGACACTGCTGAATTTGTTGATCAGTTCTATAAGTTTTTTGGTTGATTTTGTTGCGTCTTCTAAGTATAGTATCATGTCATCTGCAAAAAGGGATAGTTTTAGTTCTTCTTTTCCTATTTTTACACCTTTGATATGAAAATCAAAACTACCTTGAGATTTCACTTAACCCCAATTAGAAGGCAATTATCAAAAACACAACCAACAACAAATGGTGTTGAGAATGTGGAGAAGTGGGAACCCTAATACATTGTTGTTGAGATTCCAGATTAATGCAACAACTTTAGAAATAGTATGAAAGATCCTCAGATGAATGAACCTACCATATGATCCAGCAATGCCACTTCTGAGTATCTACTCAAATAATGGAAACCAATCTACCAGACAGATGCATGTGTTTCTATATTTATAGCTGCACAATTCACAATTGCTAAACTATGGAACCAGCCAAGATGTCCATCAACAGATGAATGAATTACAAAACTATGGGGTATGTAAACAATGGAATTTACCCAGCCATAAATAAGAACAAAATCATGTCATTCGCAGGAAAATGGATGAATCTGGAAAACATTGTGCTACATGAGATTAGTTAGTAACAAAAAGTAAAAAAAATCGCATTCTCTCTCTAATATGTAGATGCTAGGAGGAAAGCAAGACATGAGAGGGAATCTAGACAAAGAAGTAGAAACTTTAGATTCACAAAGACTTGACTGAAGGTGATGGGAAGGGAGGGAGGGGAATACCCTAATGCACATGATGTACTTTCACAAACATATCAAAGTCAATCACTAAACTGAACTTGAGAAGGAGGGAGAGAAAGGAGTGGGACAGGAATCAGGTAAGGGTTAAATGAGAATGTGTGCATGTATGTCTATACCAACTTGTACTTAACAAAGATGTACGATTACAATGTACGATTAAAAAAAAAAGAAGAAGTAGTAATAATGAACATCCTTGCTTGTTTCTGTTTTAGTGGGAACTCTTTGCAGTTTTTCCTATTTAATATGATGTTGGCTATAGGCCTATTGTATATTGCCTTTATGATGTTATATATGTTCTTTCTATTCTGATTCTCTGCAGTGCTTTTAGAATAAATGGGTGATGGATTTTATCAAATGCTTTTTCAGTGTCTATTGAATTGATCATGTGATTTTTGTCTTTGATTCTGAGTATGTGGTGAATTACATGGATTGTTTTTGTATGTTGAGCCACTCTTGCATCCCTGAGATGATGGTCATTGTGTATAATTTTCTTGATGTGCTTTTGAATGTGCATTGCTCGTATTTTGTTTAGCAGTTTTGCATTTAAGTTCATCAGTGATATAGGACTATAGTTTTCTTGAGCTGTCTTTATTTAGCTTTGATATTGATATGATGTTGGCTTCATGGTATGTGTTTGGGAGAGTCCTGTTTCTTTCTATTTCACAGAATAGTTTGAGAAGTATTGGGATTAGCTCTTCTGCAAAGGTTTTATAAAATTCACTTGGAAAACCATCTGACCCTGGGCTTTTGTTTGAGGGTAAACTCTTTATTGCTGTTTCTGTCTGTTTGATTTCTATTGGTGAGTTTATTTTTTCTTTTTAATTTTATTTTTTAATTGGTACATTGTAATCATACATCTTTGTTAGGTACAAGTTGATAAAGGCATACATGCACACATTTCTCATTTAACCCTTACCCAATTCCCACTCCACTCCCTCCCCCTCCCTCCTTCTCAAGTTCAGTTTAGTGATTGAATTTGATATGTTTGTGAAAGTACATCATGTGCATTAGGGTGTCCCCCATCACCTTCCATTATGTCAAATTCTTTGCTCACCTAAGGTTTATCCTTCTTCATCTGGAGTTTCTCTTATGTCCCATTTTCTCCCTAGCTTCCATATATTAGGGAGAGCATACAATTTTTTACTTTTTGTGACTGACTAATCTCACTTAGCATAATGATTTCCAGTTCCCTCCATTTCCCTTCAAATAACATGATTTTGTTCTTCTTTTGACTGAGTATAATTCCATTGTGTACATATCTCATAGTTTTGTAATCCATTCATCTGTTGCTGGACATCCTGGCTGGTTCCATAGTTTAGAAACTCACAGCTAAGAAAACAAATAACACAATCAAAAATGGGCAAAGGATCTAAATAGACACTTCATAAAGGAAGAAATAGAAATGACCAATAAATGTATGAGTAGATGTTCAACATCATTAGCAATCAGAGATATGCAAATCAAAACTACCTTGAAATTTCACCTAACCCCAATCAGAATGGCAATCATCAAGAACACAAACAACTACAAATGCTGGCGAGGCTGTGGAGAATTGGGAACCCTAATACATTGCTGATGGGATTGAAAATTAGTACAACCACTTTGAAAAATAATATGGAGGATCCTGAGACAAATGGGAATGAACCTACCATATGATCCAGCAATACCACTTCTAGGTATCTACCCAAAAGAATGGAAACCAAGGTATCAGATCAATGCATGTGTATCTGTTTATAGCTGCACAATTTACAATTGCCAAACTATGGAACCAGTTTAATTTTTCTATATCTTCTTGACTCAGTTTAGGAAGGTTATATGTGTCTAGAAATTTGTCAATTTCTTCTAGATTTTTCATTTAGTTGGAAGATACTTTTTCAAAGTAGTTTCTGATGATTCTCTATATTTCCACACTGTCAGTGGTAATATCACATTTTTTTCATTTCTCATTTTGGTAATTTGGGTTGATTCTCTTTTTCTTTTGCTTAGATTGACTAATGGTTTATTTATCTTGTTTTTGAAGAAAATAGCTTTTGATTTTCTGTATTTTTTTATTCTCTACTTAATTTCTGCTCTGATTTTAATAATTTCCTGTCTTCCACAGGCTTTGGGGTTAGAATCTTGTGTTTTTAAAGGGCTTTGAGCTGTGTCATTAGGTTACTTATTTGGTGATTTTTCTGTTCTTATGTCGGCACTGAGTGCTATAAATTTTCTTATTAGTACTGCCTTCAGCATGTCCCAGAGGTTTTGATATGTTGTGTCTCTGTTTTTGTTGTTTTCTAGGAATTTTTAAATTTCTCTTCTTACTTCTTCTATGACCCATTCCTCACTCAGCAGTGTGATGTTCGATCTCCATGTGTTTACATGGTTACTCCGGGTTTTCTTAGAGTTGATTTCTAGTTTCATCTCATTGTGGTCTGAAAAGATGCAGGGAATTATGTTACTTTTTTTTTCACAATTTGCCAGTGCTCACTTTGTGACCCAGAATGTAGTCTACACTGGAGAAGATTCCATGGGCAGCTGAGAAAAATGTGAATTCAGCTGTAGTTGGGTGAAATATTCTGTATGTGTCTAATAGGTACATTTGGTTTATGATATTCTTTAGTTCTGAGGTGTATTTACTGGTCTTTGTCTATCAGATCAGTCTAGTGATATGAGAGGAGCATTGAAGTCTCCCAGTATTATTGCATTGTGACATATGTGTGACTTTATATCATTAAGAGATTGTTTTATGAAAGTGGCATCATTCGTTGTTAGGGCATAAATGTTGAGTATCATTATTTCCTCTTGCTGAATTGTTCCTCTTAGTAAAAAAATAACCTGCTTTGTCTCTTTTAATAAGTTTAAGTTTGAAGCTTAATTTATCTGATATTATAGTTGCTACTCCTGCTTGTCTTCACGTTCCATTGGCATGGATGACCTTACTCGAGCCCTTCATTTTTAGTTTGTGGGAATCTTAGCTTGTAAGGTGTGTTTCTTGCAGGCAGCATATAGATTGATTATGGGTTTTAGTCCATTTTGCCACCTTCTGTATTTTTTATTGAGGAATTAAGGCCATTTAATTTTAGTATGATTATTGAGAGATGATTATTAATTCTAATATTTTGAGTTTTGACTGCTGTTTGAGGTAGTGTTTGTTCTTCTTTGCTTTGTTGTTTCTCCTTCCTGGAAATTATTGTTTCTCTGGTTCTGATATTTATTTGTTAGTTCTTCTTTGTATCTAATATCTTTGAGTATTTTTTCTACTGCTGGTTTGGAAGACATAAATTCTTTCAGTTTCTGTTTGTCATGGAAGGTTTTTATTTCCCTGTCAATTTTGAGAAATAGTTTTGCTGTGCAGGAGAATCTTGGCTTCAAGTTATTTTCTTGCAGAGTTTGGAATATCTTGTGCCAGCCCCTTCTGGCTTTCATGACTTGTTTGGGAGGTCTGGAATGATTCTAATTCACTTGCCTCCCTAAATGTCACTTGGCCTTTTACTTTTGTTGCCTTTAAGATTCTTTCTTTGCCCTCTACATTAGGCAATTTTATTATTATGTAGCATGGTGAACCGCTTCTTTGGTTTTGTCTACAGGGGGTTCTATATGTTTTCCTGTACCTGTGTGTCAACTTCTCTTTCTATGTTTGGAAAATTCTCTGTTATTACTTCTTTGAAAATATGATTTATTCCATTATTTTCAACTTCTGTTTGCTATTCTATGCCTATCAATCTTAGGTTAGCTCTTTTAAAATTGGCCCAGATCTCATGAATGTCTAATTCTTACTGTCAAACATTTTTTTTTCTAAATTATGTGCTATGGATTCACTTTTGGAATGGTCATCTTCTAGGAGGGATATTCTATTTTCTTGTGGTCTAATCTAATGTTTATAGTTTGTATTGATGCCTTCACTTTAATTATTGCGCCTTTTCATGTCCTTCATTTCCTTCAAGGCTTCCTGATTCCTATTAGGGTGTCAGATCTCTTGTTTATTTGTTCCTTTATTTCTTTCCAACTCTCCATGCATTCTTTTTGGAAATTTTGTAGCATTTCTACTATTGAAGATCTGAATTTTTCTTCTTGTAATATCTGCCATTCTGTGTTGGTGAGTTCTTTTATTGTGGGATTGTTGTGTCTCATTGTTTCTTTGCTACTTTTCCTTCCCATGATTTCCCTGTTGTTTATTTATGTGTTTGCTGCTCTTGCAAGCTTGCTCTCAATTTATAGGTTTCTTATTTTTATTTTCTCTCTGTGAATATTATCTTGTACTCAATTGCAATTATTTTAGGGCTTCTTCTGCCCACTATAATGGCATCATTGGTGGGTTTCAGGTGTTGACTTCTAGAGACTGTTTGTTGTTTCTGTCATAGGGATTCATCTCAGAGATGTCCTACTGTGAGTAGGACAGTTTGTGGCCTCTGTGTTTTTAGGCCTCGACATGGGATGTGTTGAGCTGTTCCTTCTATCAGTAGAGTTGAGTTTATCCTTGGTGTTTGGTAGTCCTTTCTGGTGGTTCACTTTTCTGGTCCAATCTCTGCAGTATGGTTTAAAAGTGTCTGCTGGTATATACAAGGACAGATTGTGTTCAATGGTGAAGATTGTTTGAGGGGGGAGAAACTGCAGTGATGAATACAAGAATAAAGTAAGGTATAAATAAAATAAAGTAGAAGGTATGATCCAGTGCAATAAGAATTTGTGTAAAGGTTATATATGGTAAAGATTAGAGATAGTGCATATGTGAGGGGATTTTAGTAGTCAATGTAGAGTATTTAGGTGTAGTGGTATGAAATGGTCTTCATATGAGACAGGGAAAAAAGGAGAAAAAGAAAAAAAGTGTTGAGGAGAAGAATATAGATAGGATAGACGGAAGGAAGCTAGTGAAAGGGATGTTGAAGAAGGCTGACAACTGAACAAAAAATAGTAAAGCAACATCCAACAACCATCCAAACAAACAATCATTAATGAAACAATACAAATGAAAACAGAGTAAAAATTTTTAAAAAAGCAAAAACAAAAACAAAACCCCTGCAAGTATATAAGTACAGAGCTGAGTTGATCTCTGCAGTTCTTTTGGATCTGCGTGGATATTTTTAGCTTTTAAATGTCTGCTCGCTATATTAGATTTTTTAGCATGTTTCAGGCATTCTTATTTTCTCTCTCCCTCAGTGCAGGCAGGGAGTCCCACTGGTGCCTCATCTGCTGCAAGCTTGTGTCTCTGAGCTCTCCACAGGGCCTGTCTCTATGCTGCTCTTTATCTATGTAAACAGGGGGTATCACTGGATCTGGACCCAGTGTAAGCCTGAAGTTGCACACTTTCCACAGGCCCTGTCTGTATCTCTCTCTGCCTTTGCTGGTGGCATATGTGCAGTCTAAATGCTGGGCATTTTCCAGGGGGCCTGTAAGGTCTCTATGCCCTGTTAGTTCTGGGTTCCTCCCTCATTTCTGCTCCTATCCAATCGCTAGAAGGGCAGGCGACTGAATCTGTCTTTTGCCACAGGCATGCAGTTAACTTACAATTGAATGCTGCTCTGGCTCTGGAGGGAGAGGTGAGCTGTGGTGACCCTGCCGCTTAAACTGGTCATTCCAGGTATTCCAGTCACTGTCAGTCATGCCGGGATGTGCCATCTGATTAGGGTGTGGAGTTCTGTAGTCGCTTACTCCACATCCTGGGTATGCAGGAGGTTGTTAGATGTCTCAGGACTAGTAAACCGTGTTCTGGGTGGCTGGCTCAATGGCTGCCACCCCTGAATTCCTTAACTCTTCCTGGTCTGCTTTCTGAGTTCTATTCAGCTGCACTTCAATTTTTGTTGCTTTGTTCACTTATTTGATGTTTTTTCTTCTGTCAAAATCTGCTTTTACCACAATTTTTATTTGAGTTCTATAGCACCTGATAAGTGTTTCACTCAGACACCATCTTGGGCTCGTCTGCATCAGGAAATATTATTGGTGTGCTATGTTACATATTATTGACAATTACATGATTTTGAATATTTGCATTGTATGATCTATGTACACTTAAATAAATTACAATTTAATGGCATTTTTCTTCTAGATCTTTATATAAATCATTCAGAAATAGTTGCCACCATGGGATTACTACTAAATAAATTTTGTAAATTACCATGTTAAACAAAAATAATATTGGATATGGTAACTATAAAGCCTAATTGTCAAAACTGTAGCTTTTATGGACACAAAAATTTATTTCCACATTGCATTATTCATCAGAGTTCTCTTTCAGGATATTATTGTACTCTAAAGTTTATATTATATTTTAAGCAAGAAAGAGATATAAAGTTTTTAGTAAATGGAGCCATCTACTAAAATAATTGCAATACTAGGCCAAAATACAAAAGGAAAATGCTGGTTAGGGAATATTGAGTTTCTATAAATAATGTTCAATACATCATGTAAATGGTTATAAGAGCTCCCCAAACTATAATTTTTATCTCTAAGAGGTTTTCTAAATCTGCTCTAATCAGTAATAATTTTGACAACATCTTCAGAAAAAAATAAAAATTGTAATTTGTGCTCAAACAATGAGACAGTGAACACTACTTTTAAAAAAAACTTAACAAAAATCTTTGCTTTTCTAGTTTTTTAATATAATAAATTTAAACTAACAAGCTAAAGATTAAACTAAAGAAAATTTTCATTATATGTCTTTTTCATTAAATCTATTTACTAATATTTTAAATGGAATTCTATAATCATATATTAACTGTCAACAGTAATTTCATAAAGTTATTTTTCAATCACCAAATTGGGACAGGGAGGAGGTTGCTGTTCTTCCACCACAAATAAAAGAGCTCCCTCTGCCAGGAAAACTAATTAGGCACATGGTGTCTGCCTGATTACTTGGCTCAAGCACTACTGTGCTTTCTCACAGGGACCTTCAGAGACTAAAGCATTTCTATCAACTAGTGGTTTCATCTTTTATTAAAGTGTTAAGAAAAGCCATAGGGAACCAAACCACAGAATAATTCACTTCATTGTTCCTGACCACGGCTTGACAATGCACCCCATGTATGTATTACTAATAAGTGCTTAAAAAATAGATCCTAAAGCAATCATCCACAAATCCACCTAAACATTTCTTCTTTCTACTATGTTTTAAGCCTGTGTGAGCTTCTTGATTATAAAGCTTTCATTCATATATTTCTGTCAGACAATGCTTTGGAATAAATTATATTAAGCATCTCAAAAGTTAATTTTAATCCAAGATCATATATATCTAATCTCTGAGATAAATCTATCCTCTTTTTAAAAAGTGGCTCTCAATTTTTCATGAACAAATTTATTTTACTTTAGGAGATTTAGCAATTAGACATTATCACATTAATGTCTTCTATTTTAATTTATTTCTTTTATTTTTCTTTTTGTGGTACTGAATATTGAAGTCAGGGACATTTTACCTCTAGGCTACACTCCAGTCCTTCATATTGTTTGTTTGTTTGTTTGTTTGTTTTCAAAAACCTAGGGAGACCCTTGATTGTTGAGAATCTCACTAAGTTGCTGAGTTTGGTATTATATCTGTGATCCACCTGTCTCAGCCTCTCAAATAAAATCATCTCCCATATGTTAGAGAAAAGACAGTCTTTTCAACAAATGATGTTGGGAAAACTGGCTATCCATTTGTAGAAAAAATGGAATTAAATCTCAACCTCTCACCCCATTCAAGAGTTAACTCAAGATGGATCAAAGACCTGGAAATTAGACCAGAGACTGAAATTACTAGAAGGCGGCATAGGTCCAACACTCCAACATACAGGCACAGATAGCTTGTTCAAACAGACCCCAAAGTTTAGGAAATTGAAACAAGAATTAATAAATGGGACAACATTAAACTAAAAAGTTTCTGCTCATCAAAGGAAACTATCAAGATTCTAAAGAGATGGCCTACAGAATGGAAGATCTTTGCCAGATATTTTTACTATTTTTTATTTTTACAAAAGGAAAAATGGTACCAAATAGAGAAGCAGTAAGTCACTTCATTTTTTCATAAAATAAACCCAACAATTTTGCTTTGCAATTTTAAGAAAAAGATGTACATTGCTTCAAATTTTCCCTGAGAAATTTTTTGCATAACATTCTATCCCATTCCGATGTTAAAAAAAAATAATAATACTTGTTAATTTTCAAAAGAAACTATCGCATGCATTGAAAAGTACCCAAGGCATCTTGGGCAAAGTGTGGTGAGAAGGTTCAGGAAACCAATGATACCAATGAGAGCAGTAAAGTGGCACAGAGTGAGGGAGCACATCAATTTTTGTTGAATATTCTCACTACCAATTATTTAGACATAATAAATAACAAAATAATTTCACTTACAGTGAGCATGATATTGGGAATTTTTGTGAGAATTTCTGAGAGATTTCATTTAAAAAGTATAAGGAAACTATATTTGTCTTTTATAAATGCACATGAGTTATGAGTAAATCATATCAAAAATCTATTATTCTGCAGAGGTGTAATTTGACAAAGGCTTCCAAATGATATAATTTCTTTTATATGCTGGAAAGCTAGGATAGAGAAGTGGCTGTGGCAGGTCACCTGATCCAGCTAATAGCTGAGTCTCTGGTGTTCAGGCAACTGTTGGTGGGTCCAGGGCACACACTTCTTCCAGGTAACTTCTTCATAGTTTTTGATCAGCCTTCAAAAACTAAGTATTGCATTGGTAGTTGATGATTGATGTGAAGTATTTATTCCTATATTTCTTAAAGAGGAAGATATACATCTAGCTATTGGAAGTGACACTCAGTTATATTGGATTTCTGAGTAATGAGCAAGAAAGGATAAATAGAGAAAAGAGAAATAGCTTGATAAATGAGAAGAGAAGGAGAGTCTATGATAGAATTTATTTTTAAACTACCATAGACACATAATACCTGATTTTGGTTAAATTAAGAATGAGTAAAATTCTTCTTCTAAGGGTGTCATAGACAGTGAGTATGTGCATATAGTACATGAAAAAAATAGAGCAGGGGTCTTGAAATTGCAGGCTTTTTGCAGACAGCTTAACCCAAATTCTAGAGTCATAATGAGCCATGCAATGCTTTATAAGTCAGCATGCTATCTGTTCTTCAGTGTCCTCATCTGAAAAATCCCTTTGCATATTTATCTAAAATTGCTATAAATATTGAATTACATCGTTGTTGAAAAGTGCTTGACATATTGTTGGTTTATATGAACACTGGAAGATTGTTGCCTGTGCATACTTTAAAAGTGATGTTCATTCTTTTTTTTTCATAATGTGTTTATTAAACAAATATTATATTTCTTAAGTGAGCAGTTCCTAGAAATATCACATTGGTTTCATGTTTTCAAAGGATTCATTTTTATTAAGTAGCACAGCATTTCTGTCCTAATACCTCTAGATTTTTTTGTGTTAACTGAGATTTTTTAAGAACTCAGAACACTGTCTTACACATTTTTCCAATCTTTTCTACTGCATGTTCTCTCTCTGTCTGTCTGTCTCTCTCTCTCTCTCTCTCTCTCTCTCTCTCTCTCTCTCTCTCTCTCACACACACACACACACACACACACACATAAAGAGCTACTTTACATTCCTCACATTCAATGTTCTCTTCTTTTTCTATTTTGGACCAACCTCTTGCTTTTATCTTTGGTTTTTCTCCTAAATTCTTAGCACATGCCCTTCGCCAGGACAGAATTCAATTAATAGCACCTGTTTAAAATATATTTAACCACTTCAGGATAAAATGTGCTGACTTCAGTTCATGAGCTGTCCTATAGGCTCATCTTCATGGACTAGCCAATTTATGTTTCCTCATTTTCAGAAAGTTACTCTTAAGAAATACTTGTGTTACTGAATTGTCTTGCAGCAAGATGAAAAGAAAATTATAAATTATTTGAAAATAAAATGTAGAAAACCAGCATTAATGTTTCAGAATGTACTGGAGGAAAGTTGTCTCTTCTAAACCATTTTATTACTAACAAACTTTCTGTAACTTTGAGTTGGTGGGAAGACATAGTCTGATATAAATAAGGTTTCTGCTAAAAGACAGCTCCTCACAAACAAATGAAGTGAGAATAGGATGAAACACCCAAAGGGTGAACAGTAGAATCTTGGAAAGAGCAAAACAATCCATTAGAGCATTTAATAACAAGGCTTTGTTTAACCATAAGTGGAGAGTACTTTTTAAATCAACTAGACATGTAAAATTTTATAACTTCTATAGTTCATTTATAGATTGTTGTAGAGTTATGTTTTACATTGCATCATAAACTATATATAACTAAGAAAAGGCAAGTGTTCTCTTCTATAATACATTTTTTATGTGTGTGTGTGTGTGTGTGTGTGTGTGTGTGTGTGTGTGTGTGTGGTACTGGGGATTAAACTCAGGGGCATTCTACCTCCAAGCTACACCCCCAGCCATATTTTTTATTCTTTATTTTGAAACAGAGTCTCACTAAGGTAACTGAGGCTGGCCACGAAAATGGATACTCTGGTCTCAGATTCCCAAATGCTGGGATTAAAAGCATGTGCCACTATGCCCAGCTTATAATACATTTTTAAATGTCCTGAACTAGAAAGAGATTCAATAGTAAGTAGCCCTACTATCTGTTTACCAGTTAAAGACAAATTTCATTGCTATAGTGGATTCTGAAACCAATTTATTTTCTTCAAAACTACCTGAGAGCCTACATAAAAAAGTTATTTTGACTTATATATCAGTACTAGTTCATCTTGGGCAATATAGCAGGAATTGAATTACTTAAAATAGAAGTCCTGTGCTTTTTTGGTTCCATCATTATTATAAATTATATTAAAACATTTATGGGCAATGAGGAAACCTGACTTAATATTCTTTATTCAATTTTCTATAGCCATGTTTTTGTAGAGGTGATTTGGGGCCTCAAATATGTGTTTATTAAAATGTTTATGAGCAATATATGGACAGATAATAATATCATATGTTCCATAAAGCATCTGTAGAATAAATACTATGCATCAGTTCTTAAGCAACTGTTAAAGTATGTAGCTATGATTTGCAATAAAAATAGAATTTCTGTAACCATGCTTCTTCAGAGAAAATATCAAAATTTATGTTACTTATCAAATCTTTGAAACTGTTAGATTTTTGTTGAGGGTTGGCCCTATGTGTAATATCTGTGTTCTATACATATTACAGTGTGTAATTAGATAGAGCTGGATCATCAGAATTATCAGAGGTCTTTATGCATCATTTTTACTCTTCATAGAGCTGCTTTTCTTTTATATTGTGACTTTGCCCATGTGCTTTTATATGAGATAAAATATATACAATAAATTTTTAAATAATTTAGTTGAAATATATTATTGAAAACATGACTTCATGTATCTCATGCATCTAATTTATTAGAAGCTAACAATCTGTATTATATGATGGCATAGTCAAAATTAAGATAAAATCATCCATCCTTTGTGAACCAGAAGAGCAAATATAAAGTTTTGGGGTGCTTGACTATATAAAATATTTTATTACTTCTTACCATTTTAAATAAGACATTTTATTCCTTACACACTATGACAAAGGTTAATTTTTGTATGTGTTACAAGTCATGTGCTGTTAGCCTTGAATACCATGTTAGTCCATGTGAAAAATGAGTATAGTGATCCTCTACTGTTCCCTCAATCAACTAACATCTATGTAATCCTTTAAGAAGAAAGCATATAGTTTTAATAAGGACATGTTTCAGATCACAATACTTTATCATTTTTAATTTTCCATGGATATGCACACAACACATAACTGATCAGAAATCCTAGTCCAGATACTATTTTATTTAAAATCAAAGAAAAAGTCTCAATTCTTGCCAGTGATGAACAGAGGAGGTTTTATTTCTGTCAGTGGCTGTTCTCCTGCAGAAGGATGATCTGCAGTAGAAGAGAAGAAATCAGGAAGGGAAATGGAGGCAAATGTGAAGACATAATGCTGTGGCAGCCTTTTAAGGTCCACTTAGATTTACCACGGATTCTACTCTTATTGTCTCATGATTCAATTACATGAGTCAATATATTCATTATCTCTCCCAGCCTTGTTTTAATTAGGTTTCTATTATTAAAAACAAAAAAAGTACTAACACCACATGTATTAATCAGGTTTCATTATTGTAAACAATTCCTGACACAATAAAATTATAACAAGGAAAAGTCTATTTGGGCTCACCATTTTGGACTTTCTATGCATCATTGATTGACATCATTGCTTTGTCCCTGGGGTGATTCATCATGGTGGGCACATGTGTTGGGGCAAAACCACTTTACTCATAGATAGGTAGTGAAAAAGATAGGAAGAAGAAAGGACTAGGGTCACACTATTCCCTTTAAGGACATACTTCCAGTGGCTGGAAGACCTCCCATTGGGCGCCACACCTTAAAGTTGCCAACACCTCCTAAAAGTGCCAAGAATTTGACACATGAGCCTTTGGGGGACATGCCAGATCCAAACTATGGGACCATAAGAAACCTCTGTCTTGCCAAAAGTAGGAACTCAATGTGTGTGTAATGGATAGGTGCATATAAAAATAGGGAGGAAGGAAGTGAGGAGATTCAAGCTGACTCATAGAAGGAAGCAAAAATGGTGATGATGCATACAGAGGCTGAAAGACAGAGATCAGCCTTCTTCCAAAAAGAATAGCTGTCTGTGCAGGTGGCCAGAGGCACAACAATGTTTCATTTATATGAAATACCCATATTAAAATAAAGAGCTAGAAAAGGTTTGAGCCTGGACTCTGAAAGACTTGTGTTAGAATCCTGCTTTTAATATTACTGGAAACATAAACAGGAATGGTATTTAACCTTTTTAATCTTTATTTTGTTTATCTGCAAAGTGGGAATAATAAGAGATTATCATAATTGACTATGAAATTTATTTTCTTATGAATCTAAAGCACTTAACATAGTGCCTAATTTTAGTAACTCTTTCATAACAGCTTATTATTGCAATAAATACAAATATATCAGTTTAATTTTTTCGCTGTAACTTCTTTATAAAAACAAAAAAATGGCTTTTTAACAGAACTCCTTTTTTAAACCAACAGTTAAAGTTAAAACTATTTAATGAATAGCTTCATATTATATTTGCAT
This sequence comes from Graphiurus murinus, assembly GCA_004027655.1. Classification (NCBI taxonomy): domain Eukaryota; kingdom Metazoa; phylum Chordata; class Mammalia; order Rodentia; family Gliridae; genus Graphiurus; species Graphiurus murinus. Next base: position 49,493 of record PVLC010001331.1, on the reverse strand, counting down.
GCTATGGACATATAAAATGTATAAATAGAAATTCAAATATTTATTTACCTTTTCAACACACAGATAAGTATTTATATAAGTTTGTGAATATTCTATTGGTATTGAATCAATAAAATTCCAGTGGTAAACAAAAAAGAAACATATATATGTATTTAAAACATTTTCTTACATTAGGTGGCCTTATTTAATAAGACAATAGGAATAGCACTGAATTATTCATAATTATTATAAAAACAAACAATATAATAATGCATACAATCATATATAGATTTTTTTCATATTGAAGATTAAATCCAGGGACATTCTACCTCTAAGATACACCCTATCCATTTTTAATTTTTTGTTTTACAGTACTGGAATTGAACTCAGAGCTTCATGCATGCTAGAAAAGTGCTCTACTAGTGCACTACATCTTCAGCTCTTATCTTTTATTTTGAAACAGGATCTTGCTATGTTACCATGCACTGGCCTCAAACCTGTGATCTTCCTCTCTCAGCCTCTCAAGTACTGGGTTTACAAGTGTCAGCTACAGTGACAGGTTATGTAGAATTTTATTTTAAGGAATTGGCTCATGTGATTGTGGTGGTTGCCAAATCCAAAATCTATAGGGTAAGCTGGCTGGCAGAAAATTAAGGTAAGAGTCTGTACTGTATCTTGCCTTTGAAATCCCCAATCAAGCCAGAAACTTTGGCAAAGTTTCTGATTTTTGTTCTGTTATTTTGTTTTTGCAGTCTTGAGAATGAAATTCTCCTTTCAGAAACTTCAGCTTTTACTCTTAAGTCCTTTAACTAATTTGGTGAAGGCCACTAAATTATGAAGAGTAATTAGTTTTATTTAGCATTATGATTTAACTATTAATCATCTCTTAAATTGTACCTCTCCAAAAACATTTACACTGGTGTTTTATCAAGCAAGTGGGCACCACAGCACAGCCAAGATAATAAATACAATTAAGCATAGCAAGCCTTTAACTACCATATCAGTTGTGTAAATAAAAATTTTGTTTAAATTTTTCAATTTACATTTCTAAAGTCTGAAATATCATCTCAATATTACAGTTTTCATTGACATTATTTCTTTAAGCCAGGCATGGTGGTGCACTCTTGTAATCCCTATACTTGGGAGGCTGAGACAGGAGGACTGCAGGCTCGAGAAAAGACTCAGCAAGTAGTGACTCTCATCAACCTAGCAAGACCCTTTTTCCAAATAAAAAATAAAATTGGATTGGGTATATAGCTTGAAGGTAGAATGCCTCTGGGTTTAATCTCCAGTACCAGAAAAAAAATTCTTCCTAGGATTTAGGTTATTTTTTCCCCCCAGTATAATGACAAAAGTAGTTCTTTCCAATTTATTGGGATTGGCTCTTATGAAAAATAAATTATACTGCCAGGTGTGGTGGCACACACTTGTAATCCTGGCATTTGGGAGGCTGAAACTGGAGGCTCTGGGTTCTCAGCCAGCCTCAGTTACCTAGTGAGGCACTCCACAACTTAGTGAGATCCTGTTTCAAAATAAAGAATAAAAAATAGGTCTGGGGGTGTAACTCACAGGTAGAATGCCCCTGAGTTCAATCCCCAGTACCCTCCCCCCAAAAATAAATAATATAAAAACAATTGTTTCTATAAGCTGTATAAAAATATTTATCATGTTTTCAACTATTATATTCAGTGAAGCCTCCTTGGATAGACTTTATCACTTATACTATTAACATATATGTTCAGTTTAATCCTTTAGATCACATATAGACCAATAGGTTTCAATGTAATAATTATGCAATATTGAATTGGGATTGATGGAAGAAAGACTCTTGGTATCACAGAAGAGATTTTGTTAGGTGACATAGGTTTTATTTTTAATGAATAATTGGCATTCAGCACAGGCCATGAAGTAAAATCACCAAGACTATCTTGCTCAAAGCTGGTCCAAATAATCTTAAAATCCTGCCTGTCTGACTCAAGTTTCAGTTCTTATAACTACTGCTTTTCTTCCAAATTGCTTTGAAGCCATAGTTTTATTCATATCAATTCAATACATAGTTATTGAATCCTTATTTGTTCCAAAAGCTCTTCTGGGCATCAGAGACATAAAAATGAAGATGTGCTATTCATAGTTTCCTCAGACATTCCATTTTTTAAACTATTTTCAAACTCTGTACTCCTTTAATTTTTAAAGGTGTTCATTTATTAAGGGAAAATAGCATAAAATATAGAAATATTAGATTAAGTGGGAGAGAAGTAGCTGAACACTTGAGGAAGGTCCATTTAGTTCACTTCCTCATTTTTATTGGGTTGTTTGTTTTCTTAGCAGTAAATTTCTTAAGTTCTATGAATATTCTAGATATTAGTTCTATATTGGAGAAGTCAGTGGGAAATATCTCCCATTCTGTTGGCTATTAAGGTTCATGATGTTACCTTTGCTGCACAGAAGCTCTTTAATTTAATGCAACCCCACTTATTAATCTTTGTTTTAATCTCTTGTGCCTTGGAAGTCTTATTGAGGAAGTGTCTACTTGTGCCTATGCATTGAAGTGTTGGACCTGTTACCTTCTCTGATAATTTCAAAGTTTCTTGTCTAATTTCTATGTCTTTGATCCATCTTGAGTTGACTGTTATGCTGGGTGAGAGGCTGGGTTTAATTCCATTTTTCTACAAATGTATAACCAGTCCCAGCACCATTTGTTGGAAAGGCTGTCTTTTCTCCAACATATGCTTTTTGGCACCCTTGTCAAACATCAATTGGCTCTAAATGTGTGGATTTATTTTGGTCCATGTGTTTGTTTTTGTGCTAGTACCATGCTGGTTTTACTACTATGGCTCTGGAGTATAATTTAAAGTCAGGTATTGTGATGTCACAGGCTGCTATTAACAACTCCAATGCTTCTAGTTTCACAAATATAATTAGTTGGCAAACCATAGATAACAAAAGGGAATGGATCATTATCCTAGACTCTATGTAGTAAAAATCATTTTACATACGAAATATTTTACATATATTTAGTATTGATTTTCCTTATATGTTAAATAAAGAGATAAATACATGTATCTATACATATACACATTAAAAATATTTTTACCTGAAGACATGAAAGTAGCAGTAAGAGTCTTGGAGAAGAGAAACAGGACTGAAGGAGGGTAAAGGAGAGTAACTTGAGGGGATAAATATGACCAAAGTTTATTATATGCATGTATGAATATGCTTCAATAAAATCCATTATTCTTTATAATTAAAATACACAATAAAAATTAAAACGAGTAATTTTACCATAAAATTCTCTTAATATAATCTTAATTTGCATAATATAAGCTGTGAAATCTTCAAATATTATGCTCCATTCATTTGGCTTCCAAGGAAGTACATTCTTGTAGCATGAATTCTTATGATAGCAATTACAAGTTGCAATATGCCAGATATCAATTGCATTATTATTGACTTATTATTATCCAACTCTATCACCATGGAACATACATGACTTTACACTATATGTAAAATGTTAAAATAGACGCTAAGCCACAATGCTTGCCATCAGAAATATATTTAAATGTAGATAATGAGCACATATCATTTTTCTATGTATCAACTCTTATTTTTACTATATCTAAGAGATAAAGGTTATAGTGATCAATGTCAAATGCTAGAATGAATAATTAGTTTTAGAAAAATGATGCACATCTTTTTTCTTGCCTGTCTTCTATCACTTCATTAACTAAGCACATGAGGAGATTGATAGCATTCATTATAAAGAGATGCTTACATTTAGTGTGTACTAAATTCAATTTTACTCTCATATTTTTTGTTTTATTGAAATATATGACAATATACCTTGAGTTTATTATAATTGAGTAGGCATTCTGTACTTTTTTCCCAATGTCAGTGTATCTTTTTCCTTAATACCAATGTAATGGAGGTTTATAAAATGAAATTTCTTATCTTAACACACACTAAACAATATTTTATTCTTATTTTTATTGTTATTCATCAGTGATGGAGAACTAGGTGGATTCTTTTAATGGTGTTGCAAAAAGACTTGCATTTATGATATACTTGTGAGAGCAGTCAGAAATATATTTAGAATGAAAGATATTTTACTTACTGGTGAAAGATTTCAGCAAGCATCACTGTAATTTTCTTTTCATCCAACATTTTAGTGCTGATGAACTTGGACATTGTCCAAGAGAAGGTCAAGAACAGACACCAAAGCCTGTGTAATTCTGTATTTTACTCTCTCACTGAATACCAAGATAAGCTATAATTTTAATATATGGGCAAGTCAGTCCATGAATAAAAATGTACATTTCTGAAATTATAATCATTGAAATAGCTTCTATTATCCTCTCTCATAAACAACATTATAAAGTAGAATAAAAAGGAATAAATATTTAAGATATATGAGTAAAATTATTAAGATTGGGCATTGATTCTAGCCTCTCAAAAAGTGAAAGTTATGGCTTATTGTACCCTTTCCTAAAGCTGTCACCTCAGGCTTTCAAATTCTTTTGATATCAGTAGATTTATCACAATGGCCACCTGCATGCTTTCCCTATAGAAATTAATTGTTTTTATCTTGCAGAGGTCAGTAGTTCTAGATTATGTTTTATTTCATTTTGAATCTGATTTGTATAATTGTTTCATATGGAAGTGTGCCAATTATTAGAACTACTTACATTTTGCAAATGTATCATTTTAATGCAAATTATAAAATGCATAAAATTGAAACAAGAAAATATTGCTCAGACACCACAGTTTTTAATTTTGCTGCCAACAGCTAAGAGCTATGATGAATATGTTTTCAATGGAGAACTCAAAATCAGACTGAGACCTTCAACTGTAAGCCAACTGGTAGATTCAGTTTTTAAATACAGCTTATGCAGTTCTCTTATTACATCCAAAACCAGTAGTTTTGGACAGAGTCTTTAGTCACTTTCTGGTGATGATTAATAATAAGTATTACAGGAAGTAGAGCCACTGAATTTACAAATTCTTTCTGGCATTTAGGGTAGAAAGAGGCATTTTCTAAGTTTCTAATTTTTAATCCTTATCCATTATTTTATATTGTGTATGTTCAATGTGTTTATTATACTGATTTTATAGAGATAAGGATAAATAAAGATATAGATATTTTCAAATATAATAAGTTTGTTTTGACTTTGTTATTTAATTTTCCACATTAAGTCAAATCATTAATTTAGAATATTTTCATTATTGTTCTCAACTACCATAGTTTTGTAATTCTATCATATATGGACAAAATGGCTTTTTTTAAATCCATCTACCACATTCCTTTTATTTTTTCATCTTATCTATTCAATAACATTCTTTGAAATCTAAAACCAGGGGAATTTCTCATGTTTAATTTTTTTAATGTACTTTCCCATGTTTATTTTCTACTTTATCACTTCAATTTTCTTCGGCATGGGAGCTGTCATACACGGCATATTGCAGTTCCTAGTACACTATGTGGATTATTCATCAGAATGTAATCACCATGAATCTGTAAAGGAAAAAAATTCTTTTTCTTGAAATTATGAATTTAAACTCATTTAAAATTTATTTTCTGGTCTTGAGATAGTACTCTTTACTTATAACACGTGCCTTATTTCACATGTGAACAATGAAGTGTTTACATTCCTAGTGAGGGCTCATAATAAATTTGCAGACCTATTTGTTTTTGTTAAGCATTGACTATAGGTCCTAGTCCAAAACTCTGAGAACATACAGATGAAAAGGAAATATTTAGATATACATTAAAAAATTTTTGTCACATAAAAAAGGAAGTCATGAACCAGAGAGAGCAGGGGAATGAAAATGTTGAAAATAGAAGTATTGCTTGTCACAGCAGGGAGTGTTTATTATCTTCTGTCGAAGTGTGTCTTTTTAGTGCTTAGTATGGCAGCTAGGAGTGAGCCTGCTTATGGTCCCTAGTGTTTTCCTGGAATACCTGATTTCCTTAAGAGCCAACCATAGCCTATCCCCTGATTTTGCCTGGCAGAACCTTCTGTTCAAAAAGGGTTCCAAGTCTAAGTCAAGAACAAACCTGGCCAAATGTACCCTCCTTATTTTGGCTTAAAGAATGCTTCTGCAGTGGCATTGCCAAGGATGAGAATTCACTTCCAGTTGCCCCATCATTCATCTTATTAAATACAAATGGCATTCTGCTGGGATCTGACCTGGCATGCTTTCCAGATATGGAGTGAGTCACCAATTGATTTTTTATCTTAAGGATGTTCCCTTTCACTCTAGATAGCAAACAATTGCTTTATGTTCTTGACACAGAGAAAGCCCTCCCTAATTTTAAATATCAATTTGAATCTTTCCATATTTTTGTGTTTTATTTATCATTTCAGTTGGAGAGAGGCATAGAGCCTAGCTAGAGAATAATTAGGTTGATGCCTAGATTGTCATCATCTCCATACTCTCTGTTCTCTACTTTATCCATAAATATATTGTCTAAATATTAGTTCTTTCAAACATAAAAGTTATCTTTTAATTGTAAATTAAACAGCATGAACAGGAATTTGCTTAAACTCTAGCAGTTCTTTCTCATAGAAGATAACTTTAATGTCAACTAAGAATACACGTGTTGATACTGAAAAATGTTGGGGAAAAAAGTATGCTAAATGCCATTTTGTGTCTTAATACTTCATTATCTCCAGGTCCCTCCTAAAGTAATAATCTCTGTACACCCAATATATTACTTTTAATGTAAATACATATATTATTCTATCTATTTGGCAACTCACAGTAATCAATATATGCTTGGTTTGTGGTGGTAGAAATTTGTGGAGGTACAATTCAGAGTTTATAGCAATAGAGGAAAGAGAAAGAGAATATGACACAAAAAATTGTATATCCAAGGACTTATCTGTTAAGAGTATAGCTAAATCCAGATGACCAACTGTGGGCTCTGTTTATTTCTACATCTGCTAGATTGGCTCTTAGAAGTGCTGTAGCCTAGGCCTTAAAACATCTGACAGATGTGAGCTGTCATGAACATCATCAGTATTATCACGAGCACACAACTCGGCATTACCTTTGAAAGTGTTCTGTTTTTGTTATTGTTCTTGCAAATTGCACAAGCACCTAATAGAGTTGTTTCATTCAGTTTTGATTGAACTGTGTCAGACAATGAGTTTGCCATTAGGAAACACAAAAATGAAAAAGAGGTTCTCTTTGTCCTTAAACCTTTGTCTAGTTCAGCAAAATAAAAATATGGCATTGATAACAGCTAATTAGTAAAGATGGTATATATTAGAGAATGAAGTTAATATTAAAGAGTGCTACTATTTTCCACCTGAAAACACAATTTACTTTGAATCTTTGTCACAAAAATAACATTTTATACACAATTTCTTCTTAGAGACTCTACAAATTAATTCTGAGGCCTGTGGTTATAGAAGATTATAGAATTATGGAAGCCCACAGAAATGTAAATGTACAGCTTTTGTGATTTTTAATAGACTCTCCTGATACAGCAGGAAATAATAACCACATCCAGAGAAAGTTTATGGTGGGTCCACATGTTGCCTTCTATTGAATTTAAACCTTTCTCATGGTGACTTTTCGACATGTGAATTTGTATTCCTCTGGAGAATTCCCTCAAAGACACTGCCTTTGGGATTAAAAAAAAATCATCAACTTTTTCACATTCCTACCTACCCCATTCCCATATATGACTTGTGTCCATGTGCCTGTTATTGTCAATAACTGAACTGGAAAAAGCTGAACCTCCAGATGTCAAGATGATTAATTAAAACTGCAAGTCAAAATTTAAGTAATAAGTAAGACTTTATTGACTTATTACAATAGTTAAGCCAGAGGCCAGGTTCAGGTTGTCCTGTTTTCCCCCATGGAATAGCATTGGGTCAAGTAGATTGGCACAGCTGGGGAGATCATCTTATTACCAAGAGAGACTTTAATAAAAGGTTCCTGCCATTCCATGTGCATGGTGATGGGGAGGGAATGAATGAAGGGCTAAGAATGGAAAAAATACTGTGCACTGAATTATAGAAGGAATACGATCCCTTATGCTATCCTCACATTATCTAGAATAAGTTCTCCATAGAGCCTGGGAAAGGTCTCAACCTAGGATCACCATTATGTAGAAACACCAGAAAGTAGTAAGACTTGGGCTAGGAACACAGCTTGCTTAGGAAAATGCCACACAGAAATGTCTGAGTGATTTCAACTATTTCAGAGATGATTGTGCACTAGCTTACAAGCTGTGTGGGAAGTCTGGATGAAGACCACAGGGCTTCCCCTGAGAGTTCACCAGGTAAAGCCCTGGAATGTAGTGTGAAAAATCATAGGCTAGAGAATGATGTCTCACTTAAATTTAAGAAGACTTTAAAATCTTCCTTTTTGCTAATTTTCTCTTGCTTTTGCCATCTTAAACCTCATTTTGACACTTTCCTCATAGTACTACACTGTATTATTTAATTCACTAGTCTTTAACACAGTAAATATCAATGTTCCTTATGGTATAAGGAACTTTGAGGATTCATTCTCATTGTAAATAATCCCTCCTCCTTTTATTTCAATCACTGCCTAATATTAATTACCTAAAATGTCTATTTTTTACTGACACTCTTCTTTTGAATTCAATACTTTTCCATCTTCCTCTTAGATATATTTTCTAGCACACTAAATGAGCTCTCACATTAACTCACCATGAATGAATAAATCTTCTTAGATAAGTTTTATTTTTCTTCTAAATTCCCTGCTGTTGATTCATGTCATTTATTCAGAGTTCCTTGAACTGAAAACTTCAGAAACATCCTTGGTAAATATTTTGGCCACCTTTTATATCCACTAATCACCAAGTGTTGTTTGATATTAAGCAATTCTTGATATTATATTCTGATTTCTTAATTTCTCATTTTTAATCCTCCTTTTTTTAAACTCACAGTCTTTTCAAACCATGTAATTTAAGACCATTTCAATCTTAAAATATACCACTCTTGTGTCCACAAGATGCTGTCATTAGAGCAGTTCTAGCCTTTATTATTCCTCCATCACTATAAACTACATTATGATGTGAGACTATAATGCACCAATAAAAGTATGAAAATAAAAAATAAAAGTCCTCTAAACCAAAAAAAAAAATAATAAAGTCAACATCTACTTAGCTGATTAAACAAATGGCAAAATGCATAAAAACTATTTTGGCAGCCCTGGAAAATATTTTTTTTTCTTTTTTTGCGGTACTGGGGATTGAACTCAGGGGCATTCTACCTCTGAGCTACACACCCAGCCCCTTTTTATTCTTTATTTTGAAACAGAGTCTCACTGAGTTGCGGATGCCTCACTAGGTAGCTGAGGCTGGCCGCGAACCTGGATCCTCCGGTCTCAGCCTCCCGAATGCTGGGATTACAAGCGTGCGCCACCACGCTCGGCTGGAAAATATTATTATAAATAAATTCATTATTTTCAGTTAAATACTTTGTTAAATTATTTTTAAATCAAAAACAAATTCTCACTAATAGCATCAAACTGAGTTTTCAGTTTTTTCATTCATTAGCTTCTTTGCCTAGTCAGACCTTTGAACAAATTTTTTTTCTTGAGTACAAAATGCATTCTTATTCTTTTCTCCACTATTGAACTTCTAATAGCTATTAATGTTTAGCTTAAATATTACCCTTTAACCCTTCTCAGGGAGTATTCATTGAAAACTTCACTGTGCTAACACTTATCATAGCATTCTATAATTATGTATTTACAGGAATATTTTCTTTACTATATCTCAAGTTATTTAAAGGCTGGGATTTTTTCATTCATTTGTGTGTCCTTCAGTGCTGACTACATGTCTGCTACATCACAAAAGCTAATATATGATATGTCATAAAAGGAATATTCACTTCAAATTAATTTTTATTGATAGATTACTAATGTATTGGGGAAAAGACAGAATATAATAAGATATTTCAGAAATATATTCATGTAAATATATGTTTCACCTTCCTTTGTACTTAATACTGCCTTCTACTATCGTGTCAAAAGCATTTATTAAATATACACATTTATTCACATTTATTACAAGCACATTCCTGTACTTCCAGTACTTGGGAAGCTAAGACAAGAAAATCCCAGATTTGAGGCCATCCTTATCAACTTAGCAAGGCTCTCAGCAACCTAGCAAGACCTTCTTTCCAAACAAAAATGAATAAAAAAGTAAATGGGATGGGGATGCGTCCCAGAGGTAGAATGACTGAATTCAATCCCCAGTAACACACACACACACACACACACACACACACACACGCACACACACACACACACACACACACACAAAATATATATTTGTCTGCATAAAATACCAAACACTGTATAGAATGGTTTTAACATGTTTCCTTTGATCTAGAAAATTAAAATGTAAGACATGCTTTATCTCAGAATAAGATAATTTGCCAAGAAAAATTTACAAAGATTTATCTTAGAAAATATATGAGAAAAAATAATATATTAATTACATAAAATAACTTCAATATGCCAGATTAATTTCCCCTAAGTATAATCTAGATGGAATGAAATCTGAAAAATGTCTGCTTTTACAAATAAAGCTTACACTGTTCTCCTCATATTAAAGATAAGCTATTATTTAAAACCTAAATAAATGTACTATACATATATCTAATTTTAAATATTGAAATTGTTAGGCAATAAAGTATCATTGTATGCTAATACATTTTAAGATACTTTATTTAAAAGAGAAATAATTATTAGTACCATAGATAAAATTTTAAACCCATGGAAGCTTTATTCGGACTGTTTCTTATCACCTGAAATCATGCAGCAACTAATTTTTTAGTATGCCAATTAATGTCAAGTGAAAATTTCCAGGAATACACATAGCCTCTAAAATGTAATAAAATGGTTCACTAATAGAATACTTTATGTAAATCACCATTTCTCTCACTTAACCAAATTTCCACAAACACTTTAGAATATTTAAAGAGTTCAGAATCTGTTCAGAATTACTAACTTTAATTACTTATAAATTGAAGATTAAATCTAGTTGGCATAATAGTCAACCAGTTTGGATACTAGAAAATGCACAATATTTGAATTAAAAATACATGGGTTCAAGGTCAAGCTCTTCCATTTACTAATGGCTTTACTTATGAGGAAATACTTAACCTCTTTGACATTACTCATAGCTGTATGTATTTATGTAATATATACTGCAGTGCTAACACTATTTAAATATTAACTGTATGCCAGGATACCTGAGGCATTACCATTTATTTTCACCTGATGAATATTATAAACAAATAAATATGATGCAGAAAAGCAGACTGTGTGTAATAGACTGTGCCAATTTTGTTGGGCAACATGATCAGGCATTGAATTAGAAGGAAGATTTGACTACATGTAGCCCATGCAACCAAAAATATGCTAGCTACCTAAAAAGTAATCAATTAATTAATTAGAAATTAAATCAATGCCACTTTTAGTACATTTGTCTTCTCAAATTGATTATTTGAGGTAAATTTTGTTGCCAGTCAACTCTTTTGATTTTGACACCCATTATGTAAACTTGGGCTAATTACTGGTTATACAAAAAAGGGGGAAACACAAAAATATAGTTTTCTTAAGAACTAATTAATTGACATTCCATTACAAAGTACTTAGAAGAATGTTAATCATGTAGCAATGCTGCAAAATGCTAGAGATGATATTAATATTATTAGATTCTCCTCTTTATTATCAAAATTAGAATGTAATACAATAATGTAATTTTTAGATGTATAATCTTTTGTAGAAGGATATTTCTAGATGATTTCATATGGCATTTCATTTTTATCTGGCCAATAACTCCAAAGAAAATTTAACAACAGTATTACCATTTTAATTATAAGTGAAATAAATGAATTTTTAAATTTTTAAAATATGCTTATCTGAGATACCAGGTCAAAAACAGGAGGCTCCTGTCTTTAAATACTTGGCCAGCTGTTTCTAATGATTATCCTCTTAATTTCAATGACCTATAATACTTTTAAAAGAAGACAGACTTTGGAATTGAGTTATTACATACAGTTAAAATTTAATGAACTGTTACTATTGTACAACTTAGAAAACATATTGTTTAGCAGAACGCAGTGATACATAACTATAATTCCAGTACTTGGTAGGCTGACACAGGAGGATCACAGGTTCAAGGCCAGTGCATGGTAACTTAGCTAGACCCTTTTAAAAATTAAAAAAAAAAATTAAAAGGCTTGGAGGTGTACTTCACAGGTAAAATACCTGGGTTCAATCCCAGTACCAAAATCAAACAAAAAATTACTTATTTTTTATATTTACATATAAATTTATATATATATATATATATATATATATATATATATATATATATACATATATAAATTTAAAATATTTGTATTTTAAAATAACTGCAATAATGTGTAGTCTTATCATATGAACATTAACTTAGGTCATCATTTAAATCCAACTTTATTTTCCAAAGTGGTTGCACTAATCTGCAATCTCACCAACAATGTATTAGGGTCCCCACTTCTCCACACCCTCACCAGCATTTGTTGTTGTTTTAATGATTGCCATTCTAATTGGGGTTAGGTGAAATCTCAAGGTAGTTTTGATTTGCACCTTTCTGATTGCTAATAATGTTGGACATTTCCTCATACATTTATTGACCATTTGTATTTCTACTTTTGTGAAATGTCTGTTTAGATTCTTTGCCCATTTTTTGATTGGGTTATTTGTTTTCCTAGATGAGAGGTTCTTGAGTTCTCTGTATATTCTAGATAATAGTTCTCTATCAGAGAAGTAGCTGGCAACAATTTTTCTCCCATTGTGTGGGCTCTCACTGTTGAGGTTCTTGATAGTTTCCTTTGCTGCATAGAAGCTCTTCAGTTTAATGCAATCCCATGTATTGATCTTCCTTTGAGTTGCTTGTGCTTTTGGGATCTTGTTTAAAAAGTTTTTACCTGTGCCTGTATGTTGTAGTGTTGGGCCTATGCCCTTTTTAAGTATCTGCAAGGTCTCTGGCCTGGCTTCTATGTCTTTGATCTATCTTGAATTGACTCTTGTGCAGGGTGAGAATGCATATGGTTAACCAGTTTTGCTAACATTTGTTGAAGAGGCTTTTTTCAAGAGTATTTTTTTTGTTGTTCCTTGTCAAAAATAAATTGACTGTAAGTGTGTGGGTTTGTTTCTGAATCTTCTGTTCTGCTCCATTGGTCTACGTGTCTGTTTTTGTGGCAATACCATGCTGCTTTTATTACTGTGGCTTTGTAGTATAGTTTCAACTGAGGTTACTGTGATGCCTCCTGTATGGTTCTCGTTACTAAGAGCTACTTTAGCTATTATGGGCTTTTTGTTGTTCCAAATGAATTTAAGGATTGATTTTTCTATGTCTGTGAGGAGTGACCTTGGTAATTTAATGGGTATCACAATAAATCTGTAGATCACTATTAGGAAAATGGCCATTTTGATGATATTTATTCTGCCTATCAAAGAGCATGGAAGATCTTCCATCTTCTAAGGTCTTCATTGATTTCTTTTTTCAACTTTTTTATAGTCTTCCCTATAGAGGATTTTTACTTCCTTAGTAAGGTTTATTCATAAGTATTTTGTTTTTCTGGATGCTATTGTGAGTGAAATTGTTTTCTGAGCCAGGCATGGTGGCGCATGCTTGTAATCCCAGCATTCGGGAAGCTGAAACTGGAGGATCTAGGTTTGAGGCCAGCCTCAACTACCTAGTGAGGCACTCTGCAACTTAGCGAGACCCAGTTTCAAAATAAAGAATAAAAAATAGGGCTGGGGATGTAGCTCGGAGGTAGAATGCCCCTGAGTTCAATCCCCAGTACCGCAAAAAAAAAAAAAAATTTTTTTTGATATTTTTGGATTTTTTTTTCCAGTGGACTTATGGTTGGCATACAGAAAAGCTTCTGATTTTTTAAGATGGATTTGGATTTTGCATCCAGACACTTTGCTGAGTTTATTGACCAATTTTATAAGTGTTTTGATTGACTGTTTTGGGTCTTCTTAGTATCACGTCATCTGCAGAAAGGGATAGGTTTATTTCTTCTTTTCCTATTTTTACATCTTTAATTTCCTTCCCTTGCCTTATTGCTCTGGCTAGAGTCTCAAGTACTATATTGAATAGAAGTGGTAATAATGGAAAACAGTATGGAGGATCCTCAGACGAATGGGAATGAACCTACCAAATAATCCAGCAATACCACTTCTTGGTATCTACCCAAATGATTGGAAACCAAACTATCAGACCAATACATGTGTATCTATGTTTATAGCCACACAATTCACAATTGCCAAACTATGGAACCAGCCAAGATGTCCATCAACAGATGAATGGATTACAAAGCTATGGAATATGTACACAATGGAATTTTGTTCAGCCATAAAAAAAGAACAAAATCATGTCATTTGGAGGAAAATAGAGGGAACTGGAAAACATTATGCTAAGTGATATTAGTCAGAAAAAGTAAAAAATTATATGCTTTCCCTAATATGTGGATGCTAGGGAGAAAATGGGACATAAGAGGAACTCCAGACAAAGAAGGAGAAACCTTAGATGAGCAAAGAAGTTGACTTAACTGAAGGTGATGGGCAGGAGGGCCCCCTAATGCACATGACGTACTTTCACAAACATATCAAAGTTAATCACTAAACTGAACTTTAGAAGGAGGGAGGGCAAGGGAGTTAGGTGGGAATTGGGGAAGAGTTAAATGAGAAAAATGTGCATGTATACATTTACCAACTTTTACCTAACAAAGATGTATGATTACAATGCACCAATAAAAAAAATTAAAATATTTTTAAAAACATACTCTTAAGAAAATTTCATTTAAATTCATTGATATTTAGAATAGGCGGATCAATAATGAAGCCTATTTTAGTAAATTTTTTCTTATGAACTTAAAAAAGTGTCTTTTTTCTATACTTGCATAAAATATTACATAAATATCAATTATGTCAGTATGGTTATTAATATTGTTCAAGTCTTGTATAATCTTGCTAATTTTTCCAAGGTGTATTAAAAAGTAAAATTATAGGTTTTATTTCTTTTTTTAGTTTTCATTTTATGTATTTTAAGCTTTCTTACTGTATTCACAAACATAGTATTATTTTGCTCTCTAAATTAAATCATTATGAAATTAGCCTCTTCATTCTTTGTAATACTTTTTTCTTCCTACTTTTTCTGAAAATGTATATGTTCTTTTTCTCTCTTTTTGCTAGCGTTAGTATAGTATATCATTTTATTCCAGGAATATTTTTAAAAATCACCATCCTTATGTAAAAAGGGTGTTTTGCTGTGTTTTTTTGCTAGCATATAGTTGGTTCTTTTTTTAAAAAAGATATCTCTAATTAGATATATCCAATCTACTGTTCTCTGCTTTTAGCTAGTATCATTTCAGCTTTCCTCATGTGATATGATTGTTATGGACCTCTTTAACTCACTATTTTTTATTCCAATTTTATATGCAGTATATGTGATGAATTTTACCATATTTCAGACCCATATGATATTAAATAATAATATATTATCTCATATGAGTGAATAATATAACAATAACATGGAAAAATATGTTTATATGTTAAATTGAAGACATTAGATGGTTAAATATATTTACTAGTAGTAAATAAATATTGTTGAACATATTGTCAAAGGCAAACCTATTCTCCAAAACATTATTATATTTAATAATGAGAGTATATCAAAGTAAAGCAAAATCATACTAAATCAGAAAGCAAACACTGCATTAAAATGAAAATAAAAGTAAAAATAAACTTTAGTACTCCAAAAAGTAAAAAATAAACCTTATTAGATGTGTGTTTTCTCCATTTTGGCATGTTTTGCCTTGCAACTAGGTATTATAATTATTTTACAAATGTGTTTTTTATGATTGGATTGGGACAAAACCTTTCTGAAGTGTTGTCATGTCCCCAGAGCAGTCTCTGATGAATTCTTCACATGACCCATGTTTTTACCCATACAAAGGCCTATTCATAGAAAGAATTGTATAAAGACCATTGGTGCTGATCCATATTAGCCATCTCCATAAACTACAGAGCTTTACAACAATATAGTCTAGGGTTGCCTCTTTGAAATAAAATTCTGTGAAGGATCAAAATAGGAACAGTAGATCTTCAAAGAAAGAATATGATTTAAACTTGAGACCAAAATAGTTTGAAGTAATTTTAAATGACATATCTTTGATAAATTAGTCTTTTAGTATTCAGAATTAAAAGTAAAAAGAATGAAAGTAGCTTCTCTATGAAAGGGAATCCCCACAAGTTATTTCAACAATGAAATCTATGCCATTTATAGTATGTTTGGAGAACATATTTTTAATAATTGTAAATGCTTTCTCTTTCTATTTCATAGTGTTATACTGAGCTCTATTCAAATAATATTTAGGAAATTATTTCTTTAGCAGACATTATTTTACCATAATTAACTTTAATATTCAAACTATTTTGTGAAAAGTTGCCTCATTATTTTCTCCATTTTCACCATATCCATGTGGAGCCACCATATAGACTGTTCATGCACATTATATAGTGTCAATAAAGATATAAGAACACCATGATAGCTTTTACCTGTTTATATAGGGATGTTGGGAAATGGCTATTTCAAATTCATGAACAACAACAGAAGGATGCAGATACATCCACCTGTTTCTCCAAATATTTTTCATTTCTATGAATCAGCACAATTTAAAAGACAATGCTTCAAAACTCTTTACTTAGTTGGTATTTATGCATATGCAATATTGTCCATATAATTTATATCCCAGAACTTTACATATTTGTTGTTCTTTTACTATTTCAGAAAATAATACTTTCTGTCAATTTCAGAGAAAATTTAGCATATCTTAGGCAGACTTGGACTTGAGAAAAAAGGAAATAGAAAAAATATTAATCATAAATGTTTTCTATAAATTTGATATTTCAGATATTGGTAATACAAAGACAATAAGAAAAATACATTTTAAAAGTTTGCTAGATATGGTAATTTCTCAGCATTTGTTTTTAATCATACATAAAATGGATTTGTTATAAGACTTTATGTGAAATAAAAACATGTAGAAAGTTTGTGAATTTGCTTTTTTAGGAAACAATTTAATCATACAGCAATCTTTTTAAAACTGTAACAAAGCTTGGCATGGTGGCACATGCTTGTAATACTTGGGAGGCTGAGGCAGGAGGATCACAGGTTAGCAATCAACCTCAGCTACTAAATGAGGCCTCTGCAACGTAGTGAGATGCTGTTTCAAAATTTAAAAAAATAGATTGAGCCAGTTGCCCGAGGTGGGGCCTACTAGCACTGAGACATCTAACAACCTCCTGCATAACAAGTGACCAGATGTGGAATAAGCAACTCCAGAACTCCACACCCCAATCAGGCAGCATATCTCTGCATGATCCACAATGACTGGAATACCTGGGATGAACAGCTTAAACTTGCGGCAGGGACACCTCAGCTCTCCTCTCCCTCCAGAGTCAGAGCAGCACTCAATTGCACTTTGAGCTCGAATCAAAACTGATGCAGAAGCAGCTTCTTGATGGAAGAAAAAAAAAAGCAAAAAAAAAAAAGTGAACAAAGTAATGAAAATTGAAGCGCAGCTGAACAGAACCCATAAAGTGGGTCCAAGAGAGTGAAGGAGCCCACGCCCATGGCAGTGCATACTGTGGAGTAGTGACCACCATTGAGCCAACCATCTGGAGTGAGGTCTACTAGTACTGAGACATCTAAGGACCTCTTGCATACCCAGAGTCCAGATGTAGAGTAAGTAACTCAAGAACTCCAAACCCTAATCAGGCAGCACCAAGACAAACCATAAACAGTAGATTAGACCACATGGAAAATAGAATATCACTCTTAGAAGATGACCATTCCAAAAATGAATCCATACTACATAATTTAGAAAAAAAATTTGACAGTATGAATTGCACATCGATGAGATCTGTGCCAATTTTAAAAGAGCTAACCTAAGAATAATAGGCATAGAAGAGGGATTGGAAGTTGAAACAAATGGAACAAACCATCTCTTCAAAGAAGTAATATCAGAGAATTTTCCAAACACAAAAAGAGAAGTTGACACACAGGTACAGGAAACATATAGAACCCCCTCTAGACAAGACAAAAGAAGAGGTTCACCACGCCACATAATAATCAAGCTGACTAATGTAGAAGCTAAGGAGAGAATCCTAAAGGCAACAAAAGTAAAAGGCCAAGTGACATTTAGAGGCAAACCAATCAGAATCACTCCAGATTTCCCAAACAAAGTCATGAAAGCCAGGAGAGGCTGGAGCAACATAATCCAACTCTGTGAGAAAATAATTTGCAGCCAAGATTCTCCAACATAGCAAAATACTACCCCAAAAGAAGTCAAAACTCAAAATTTTAGGAATTAAAAATCATCTCTCAATAATCACACTGAATATAAATGGCCTCAAATCCCCAATAAAAAGACACAAGGTGGCAAAATGGATTAAAACTTATAATTCGTTTATATGCTGCCTGCAAAAAACACACCTTACAAGCAAAGATTCCCACAACCTAAGGTGAAGAGCTGGAGCAAGGTAATCCATGCCAATGGAACTAGAAGGCAAGCAGGAGTAGCAATGATGATATCAGATAAATTAGACTTCAAGCCTAAACTTATCAGAAGAGACAAAGCAGGTCATTTTTTACTAGTAAAGGGAATGATTCAGCAAGGGGAAATAACAATTGTCATCATTTATTCCCCAAACATAGGAGCAGCCACTTAAAAAAACAAAACAAAAACAAAACAAAAAAAACTCTGCATGATATAAAATCATACACATAAATTCCCAGTACTTAGGAGGCTGAGACTGGAGGATCTCGGTTCACAGCCAGCCTCAGCTACTTAGTGAGGCTCTCTAGAACTTAGTGAGACCCTGTTTCAAAAATAAAGAATAAATAATAGGACTAGGGGTGTGTAGCTCAGAGGTAAAATGCCCCCAGGTTCAATCTCCAGTACCAAAAAAAAAGAAAAATTGATGTATCTTGGAAAGACATTAGGTATCTTAAAAAAGATATCTTAAGATAAGATATCTTAATAAGGTATTTTTTTTTCCTTCTTCTTTTTTTTGAACTGGGGATTGAACCCAGGGGAATTCTACCTCTAAGCTACACACCTAGCCCTATTTTTTGTTATGTTGAAACAGGGCCTCACTAAGTAGCTGAGGAGGGCCACAAACCTGAAACTTGTCATCCTTGGATCTCAGCTTCCCAAGTATGGGGATTGCAAGCATGTGCCATCACACCTGGCTGAGATACTTTATATTAGTACAGATTATGTACAAAAATTTGGGCTCTTACAAGATTTTCATCTTTTACTTTAGATCAAATATAAACATTGCTATAGTTGTATGAAACAATATTTTGTATAATTCTGATTACAAAAGAAAATTAAACAAATATAATCACTAAAATTGAGTCAGATGAGAATTATTTTACTATTTAATTCACCTGTGTTTGAGTTTGTGTGTGTGTGGGGGGGTATAGAACCTGGGTCTTCTACCACTAAGCTACACTCTCAGACTTTTTTTTTCTCTCTTTTAAACAGGGCTTACACTAAATTACCCTGGCTGGCTTTGAACATGTGATCCTCCTGTCTCAACCTCCCAAATACAGGGATTACAGGCATGTGTCACCATGCCCAACTCAAATATACTTTTTTATATACAAATATTTTTAATTAGCATATACAACTGAATATATTTAAATGGTACCATATGCTGTTTCAGTACATGTATATATATTATGCAATGTTCAATTCAGGGTGTATCTACTTCCTCAAACAATTATCATTTCTTTGTGGTATAAACATTTAAAATCCTTTCTTCTGGCTTCTTAAAACATACAGTACATTATCACTATATTACCTCACAGTGCAATACAACCCCAAAACTCATTTTTTTGATCTTCTTGTAACTTAGTGCCCATTGCTCTACCTTTCCTTCTTCCTCCCTTTATCCTGTTCTCCCAAGCCTCTGATAAACACTAGTCTACTCTAACCTTTTTTGACATCAATGCTTTCATGTTCCACATATAAGTGAGCTCACTCAGTGTTTGACTGGCTTATTTCACTTAATGATTTCTAGTTTAATCCATGTTATTAGAAATGACAGGAACACATTCTTTTTACTATTGTATTGCATTGTGTATATGTTCCATGTTTTCTTTATTGATTCATCAGTTGATGAATATTTAGGTTGTTCCCATTTCTTTGGATATTGGTGCTTCTATAAATATAGGAGTATAGCTGTCTCTTCAGCATACTGGTTTAGTTTCCATTAGATATATATACCCAGTTGTGGGATTGCTGGTCACAAGATAAATTCATTTTTAATTTTGGGTGAAACTCCATATTAGTTATACCAATTTATCAAAGATATGATAGAGTTCCTATTTCTCCATGTTATTAGCTTTTGTTATCTTTAGTAATTTTGATAATAGCCATTCTTGCTGGGATGGGATGTTATAATAGCCATTCTTGCTGGGATGGGATGTTATCTTCATTATGTTTCTTTTTTTTAATATACTTTTATTGATATAGCCCCACATGATAATGTTAATTATGTTGATAGTGACATACATGCACACAGCACTTAGTGGGCTTTCTCCTGACTCCCTCTCCAGCCCCATCCCTTCCCCATACAGGATACTGAGATTGACATTAGCATTTTCACATATGTAAGTAAAGTCAGTGGTAATAATTCCTTCATTGATCCTCAGTCTTCCCCTTCTCTTCCCCTAGACCACTTCCCTGACTCCACTAAATTTTCTCTTCCATTATCTGGAGTGTCTCTTGTATCCCAATTATTCCCTAGCTCCCACATATTAAAGAAAACATAAGACCTTCCACTTGCTGTGATTGGCTAATCTCACTTAACATAATGTTCTAGAGAGCTTTCCATTTTCTTGCATATGACATAATTTTGTTCTTTATTACTGTGTAGAATTCCATTGTGTAAATATCCCATACTTTTGTAATCCATTGATCTGTTGATGATCACCTAGGTTGGTTCCATACTTTGGCTATTGTAAATTGTGCTGCTATGAACATAGGTATGCATATATTATGGTAGTTCTCTGGTTTTAGACTCTTTGGAGAGATATCCAAGATTGATATAGCACCATCATCTGGTGTATCCATTCCAAGTTTTCTGAGGAATCTCCACACTGATCTCCATAGCAGCTACACTAATTTGAAATCCCACCAACAGTGTAGAAGAGTTCCAATTTTCCCACATCCTTACCAGCATTCATTGTATGATTGCCATTCTGATTGGTGTTAAATGGAATCAGCATAGTTTTGATTTGCATCTCCTTGATTGCTAATGATATTGAACATTTATATCTATCAAGTGTCTATTTAGTTCAATTGTCCATTTATTGATTTTGTTTTGTTAGTATAAAGTCTTTAAAATTCTTTGTAACTCAGATCCAAGATGGTGCCTGAGTGAAAAACCTTTCCCCAGACGCTGTGATTTCGAGTCAAATTTGCCAAAAAACCCCAGCTTCTTAACAGAAGGAAAAAAGCAACAAAAAGGGGGGAAAGCTGAACCACAATGGAAGAGAACTCAGAGAGCCAGTAACAGCGCGGTGAGACAGCGGGCTCGGCACGGGCCACAGGCCATGGACTGGGCAAAACCAGGACCTGGAACTGTGGAGGTCAGCAGGACTCTGAGAACTAGACACTGCGGCAGATCCAGCAACCAGCTGTGGCGTGGGCACCTCCCGGACCCCACACTTTATCCAGGCAAGGGAACTCCCCACCAGTCACAGCATTTGGAATGCGTGGGATGATCAGCATAAGCTCCAGTGCGACGTATCCAGGGCCCCATTACAGGGCCTGGGGGACCCCCTGCACAGCAGAGCTTGAACCAGGATGGCAGCAAATGCAACTTCTTGGTGGAAAGAAAGAGGAGGGGAGCTGCACAGAGTCCAGGAAAAACAAGAGAGCAGGCGCGGCACCCTGTGAGCTGGTGCGCACCATTTTGCATGCCAGTCCCTCCCATACAACATCCAACCAGCTATCCAGACCTCCATCGACCTATTGCGCCCCCCAGTGACCAGAGGTGGAGCAAACAACAACGGAAATATGAACAGCAGGGATCCCTGCAAAGAACATGATTTTATTCTTCTTTATGGCTGAGTAAAATTCCATTGTGTACATCGCCCATAGTTTTGTAATCCATTCATCTGTGGTTGGACATCTTGGCTGCTTCCATAGTTTGGCTATTGTGAATTGAGCTGCTATAAACATAGATACACATGCATCAGTCTGATAATTTGGTTTCGAAGATGCAATGCCTCCTCGTTTTTTTTTTTTTTTTTTTTTTTTCAAAATGGCTTTGGTTATTCAGATTTCTTTTCTGGTTCCATATAAATTTTAGAATATTTTTCCCTAATTCTTTGATGGATGTCTTTGGTATTTTAATAGGTAGTGTATAATATCTACAAATTACTTGGGGATGTAGGAAGATTGTTAAAATATTGATTCTTCTAATCCATAAACACAGGAAGTTTTTTGTCTTTTTTGCATGTCTTTTTCAACTTCTTTCATTAATAGTTTACATTTAGCTTATATATTTTGTTTTGGGGGTCTTTTACAAATTTTATAGATTTTGAATTTTATAGATTTTATTATGAATTTTATAGATTTTATTTGTAGGGATATTTTACAAATTTTCATAAATTTATTTCTAGGCATTTTATTTATTTATTTATTTATTTATTTATTTATTTATTTATTTATTTATTTCAGTACTGGGGATTGAACTCAGGGGCATTCTACCTCCAAGCCATACCCCCAGCCTTATTTTTTACTCTTTATTTTTTGAAACATGGTCTCACTAAGTTGCGGAGTGCCTCACTAGGTAGCTGAGGCTGGCCACAAACCAGATCCTCCTGTCTCAACCTCCCACTTGCTGGGATTACAAGCATGCACCACCATGCCTGGCTTAGGCATTTTATTTTAGTAGAAATTCTAAGTGTGATTTCTTTCTTGATTTCTATTTCAGATGATTTGCTGTGGATGTATAGCAATGCTACTGATTTTTGTATAATGTTTCTATGTCCTGCATCCTTCTGACTTCATTAGTTCTCACAAATTTTTAGTGAAGTCTAGTATATTTTATACACAAGGTAGTGCCATCTGCAAATAATGACAATCTGACTTGTTTTCCAATTTAGGTATCTGTTTTTACTTTATTGCTATGGCTAGGACTTTCAGCGCTATGTTGAAAAAAGTAGTAAAAATTGTCATGGTTGTCTTAGTCATATATTATGGAGAAAATGTTTAACTTTTCCTCATTCAGTGTTACATTGAGTGATGGCTTATTATATATGGTGTTTATTATGTTGAGGTATATTCCTTCTCTACCTAGAGAAGTTTTTAATCATGAAGGAATATTAAATTTTATCAAATGACTTTTTCTGCATCTATTGAGATGATCAATTGATTTGCATTTCACTCTGTCAATATAACGTATTTTCTCTTTCTTTTAAAAACTAATTTTATTTGGATGTTGCACCTCCTGGAAACATCAGCTGCTACCATTTTCTCATTGTGTTCCACAATAAGTTTTCTCCTCTTAACTTCTTTTGGTCTTTATTTTAAAATTTATTTTTTAATTTTAAGACTTGTAGATTTGCTTTTAGTTGAAATTTAAAAAATATAGAAACCTCATAACTTTTTGCAATTTCCTGTAATAATAATATTTTAACAAATTACATATTACTATACTTTCACAACCAAGCTATTGTCATTGGGATAGCCATACTATAAAGGAATGCAGAACATTGCAATCACTACAAAGATAGATCCAATGCTGCCCACTTATAGTCTGCCTTCTTTCTTCCCAACCCAGCTCCTCATTAAATACTAGCAATGGCTTATGTGTTTCCCATCTCTATGATTTCATCATTTCAACAGTTATATT
Source organism: Graphiurus murinus (assembly GCA_004027655.1). Lineage (NCBI taxonomy): Eukaryota > Metazoa > Chordata > Mammalia > Rodentia > Gliridae > Graphiurus > Graphiurus murinus. The sequence continues at coordinate 25,532 of PVLC010001331.1, read as the reverse complement.
AATGAAATTTTACAATGTTTATAATATTTATTTTATTTGGTCAGCATAATTCTCTGGAGGTACATTAAACTGTCTGTATAATCATGAACCAATAAAAAATAAATAAAAGGTTGTCCTTTGAATTGCAGTTTTTAATATACCTTTGTTAGTTCATTGTAACTATTCATGATAATGAGGTATAGAGTGATAGCTCCATACATGCACACAATGCTTGGTGTGTTTCCCTCTGGATCCTTCCTCACTCCTCCTTTCCTGCACATGTTATTAACATTGCTGTTGATAATTTCATGTATGTACTTGGTGTTATTTAAGTTGTTACCTTCACTACGTCCTATTCCTTCCCCTTACTTAACTCCTTGTGTTGTTCCATTGGAGTCTCTACTCCTTTATCTGAGGTCTCTTTTGTATCCAATTTCCCTCTAGCTCCCTGATATGAGAGAAAATATAAAACTACTCACTTTCTGAGACTGGCTAATCTCACTTGGCATATACATTTCCATGCAAATGACATAATTTTGTTCTTCTTTATAGCTAACTAAAATTCCATTGTGTGTATACATTATAGTTTTGTAGTCCATTCATCTCTTTGTAGATACATAGGCTGGTCCATAATTTGGCTGTTATGAATTGTGTTGTTTAAAACATGAATATTCATGTATTACTATAATATTCTAACTTCAATTCCTTTGGAAAGACACCCAGGAGTAGTATAGCTGGGTCACATGAGGTTTCCATTTCCAATCTTCTGAGAAACCTCCAACTGATCTCCATAGTGGCTGTGCTAATTTGCAGTCTCACCAACAGGGTTTTTTAATCATTGAAAGATATAGGGATTGCCTCAGTTTTCCCAACTACAAACTAAGCTGCCAGAGATATAGACTGTACTTTTTGTTTGAACATGAGTTTTTATACCTCTGGGATTAATGTTAGAAGTGAATTTCTGGGCCCTATGATAGGTTGTTTATATGTTTAGTTAGTTTTCATTTACTTTTTAAATATTTTTCCTAGGTGACATTACATTCTGAAAAAATTGTGGTACATAATTTTGTTTTCCCACATACCACCTTTGGTAACAGTTTTATTTTAATCATTCCAATAGGTTTTTATTGGTATATCATTGTGTTTTAATCTTCATTTCTATGGTATCTAATGATATTGAATGTATTTTAATGGGCTTGCTTTACATTTGCATGTCCTTGTTTTGGTCAGTGTTTCATCTCTGTGACAAATGACCGACACAAATAACTTAGATGATGAAAGATTTATTGGACTCACATCCTCAGAGGCCTGAAATGGGGCAGAACATGGTGGAAAGGAATGACAAGGGAAGCTGCTCAGCTTCTGGCAGCCAGAAATTAGGGTTTGGGAGAAGCCTCCCACTAACCTATTTCCTGCAACCACACTTTACCTTTCTATAGTTTCCACTACCTCCCAGTAGTCCATTCAACTACCAGTGGATTAATCTACTGATTAGGCCAGAATATTTATTTCAGGATACTTCTATACTTTTAAAAGTAACTAGCTCACTTTTTAAATTTCTGAGTTATAGTCTTCTAAAGCTGTTTTCCACAACTGCAGTTCATTTATATTGGATATAATGACTTGGAGTAAGAAGGGCTTTTTGACATTGATCATCAAATAACTAAAGAGGAAACATTACAGCAAGAGCAACTGCTCACTGAACTTACATAATTGAGTCACATATTTTCTAAACAGTGAAGTGGTACAGAAACTTTAGTTGTTTAGATGTCTGTTGTTAGTAAGATCATTAAAAGCCAAAACTCAATAAATGCATTTAGATGGAGAGTTAGAGACAGAAACAAAAATTAAATGTAAATAGTGAAATATCTAAGTCTCTGAGAGGCTAGAGTCTGGATTTTATTCTGAATTATTGCAGTGATAAAGATGAGCACCAAATATGGATGATAAACTATTGGGAAGTGGGTAGTAGGGAATTTGATATGAAAGTGGGGTTTTGGGGTGTAACATCAAGTCCCAGAGTTTATAAAGGAGAAAATATAGAAAGATTTTAGAAAGAAAAAATACAATTTTAAATATGTATAATGAGCTTCTGATTTACAAAACAGGTGCCTGGTGCTAGGGGAGCAAAAAGACAAATAGATGTCTTTTCATCAGCAAGGTTTTGTCTAATGGGAGAAACACAGATTTGTAGAATAATAATACCTTGCAATCAGATGACACAGTATATTTTGTAAGCTAAGAATTAGGTGAACTAAGTCAGATATGACTAGTTCATTTTTGATAAGGGATATATAAATGTAAAAGTTTGTCTCCTTTATTTAACCTCACTTGAAATGTGTAAGAACATTCCCAGGAGTATGCCATTATTCTCTCTCAATAAGTACTTACATTGAGTTTTCCTTTTTTATCCCTTCTTTTCTCTCTTTTTTTTTCTCTTTAACTTGTACCTACCTGTTACTCATATTCTTGGGTTTTTTTTTTTTTTTTTCTGGTACTTAGGATTGAATCAAACCCAGAAGCATTCTATCTCCAAATTATTCCTCAGTCCTTTTTTATTTTATTTTATTTTAAAATTTTGAGACAGTCTTACTTAGTCTTACTTAGTTGTTTAGGGTCTTGATAAGTTCTAGAGTCTGCCCTGAAACCTGTGATCCCTGTCTCAGCCTCCCAAGTACTGGAATTACAGCATGCTCCATTGTGCCTGGCTTATTCTTACTTTTTTTTGCTTCTTCCATTTTCTATTTTAATTCCTTTGTAGAATCCATATTATTTTAATCAACTTGTACATAAAGACATCAATACTCTCAGTTCCCTGAAGGCAAGAACTTTAATTACATTCTAAGTATTCCAATGCAAAGCTTTTGGGATAAAATTCTTTCAAAATGTAAACCAATAGAACAGAGTAGATGACCCAGAAATAAATCCATGCATCTACAGTCAACTGAATCTCAACAAGAATGTCAAAAATATAAATTAAAGAAAAGATGGTCTCTTCACCAAATGTAATGGAAAACAGGATAGCCACTTGCAAAAGATTGAAGCTAGACCCCCCTCTCTCATCCTGCACACAAATAAACTCACAATGGATCAAGAATGGACTACATCAAACTTACAGCTTCTTTAAAACAAAATAATCAACAGAATGAAAATAAAACCTTTGAATTGGAGAAAAATCTTTGCTAGTTATTTATCTAACAGAAATTAATATCCAGAAAATATAAAGAAAAAAATTAACAAAAGAATAAGTAATCAAATTAAAAAACAATACATTTATCTTTCAGGGAAATGCAAATGAAAAACTTTTGAGGTTTTAACTCACCCAAATCAGAATAGCTACTATTAAATATATACATACATACACATACATACAAACATATAAATACATAAATAATAAATTCTGGAAAGAGAGTAAGAAAATAAATTCTCATACACTGCTGGTGGGGATATAAATTAGTAGAGCCACTAAAAAAATGTGAAGGTTTATCAAAAGACAGAAAATGATTCAGCTGTACATATCTTCCTGAGAACATATCTGAAGGAAATAAATTTAGAATACAAAAGAGCTACTTGCATACCTATGCTTATTGCAGTACTATTTGAAATAGTTAAGATGCTAAATCAGACTGATTGCTTGCCAAAATATGAATGGATAAAAAGAATATTATAGAGTGGAGTGCAATTTAGTCATAAAGAATAATAAAAGCATGTCATTTGAGAATACATAGTTGGAAATGTAGGGCATAATGTTAAGCAAAATAAGCTAAACAAAAAGATAAGTATAGCACATTTTCTTCCATATGTGAACACTAAAATAAATAAAAATTAAAATAAATATAATTTGATAGTACAAGAATTACTATAGGCAAAATCCCTAAGGTTGATGTACTTCATTATCTGCATAGCTATTTTATATCTACTTTAGATATATTATTTTTGATATATTACAACCTACAAACCTAAGTGAAAATCTTAAAACATTTTTAACTTCAGATTTTTACAAAGTGATTAAAATATATATAAATGTTCAAGATTTGGGGATGAATTCCTTCTTAAACACATTCATACTCTGACATAAAATCTATGACTATTCATAATAAATGAGATACGTAAGAACTATAATTGGCTAATTTGGTATCTTGGCACCAAAATTGTGAAATAAATATTGTTTCTAATGTTTATTGATTTGAATGATTTTGGACCTGTATATTCTTTTTTTAATATGCTTTTATTGGTGCATTATAGTATCACATCATAATGTAAATCATGTCGACAGTGACATACATGCATACAACACTTGGTGGGCCCCTCCTCTGGCTGCCTTCCCAACCCCCCCCTCCTTTGCCCATACAGAATACAGAGGTTGGCATTGGTATTTTCACATATGTACACATAGCCAATGGTAGTAATTCCTTCAATGGCCCTCACTCTCCCCCCTCCTCTTTCCTTAGACTACCTCTCTGGCTACACTGAGGTTTCTCTTCCCTTTTCTGCAATTCATCTGGTATCTTCCTGATTACTAATGATGTTGAACTTTTTTATGTATTTACTGGCCATTTGTATCTCTTCTTTTGTGAAGTCTTTTCAATTCAATTGCCCATTTCTTGATTAGGATATATATTTCTTGATTAGAATATATATTAAGATATATATAGTATATATTAGGATATATATGTTAGGATAATTTCTTGATTAGAATATATATATTTATATATAAATATATATTTATATAATATATATATATATTTTTAGTGTAAAGCCTTTTAAGTTCTTTGTATATTATAGATTATTAGTCCTCTATCAGAGTGATATTGGCAAAGTTCTCCAATTCTGTAGGCTTTCTCTTTAGACTCTTGATGGCATCTTTTGATGAGCAGAAACTTTTTTAGTTTAATGCCATCCCATTTATTACTTCTTCTTTTAACTTCCTATACTTTGAGGGTCTTGTTGAGGAAGTTTCTACCTGTACCTATATGGTGAAGTATTAGACCTATGTCCTCCTCTAGTAGCTTAGTGAGACCTGGTTTCAAAATAAAGAATTAAAAAAAAAAAAAGTCTCTGGTCTAACTTCTAGGGCTTTGATCCATCTTAAGTTGACTCCTGTGCAAAATGAAAGGAAAAGATTTTTCTACAGCTGGATAATCATTTTTCCCAACATCATTTGTTGAAAAGGCTGTCTTTTCTCCAACATATATGTCTGGCAGCTTTGCTGAAAATCAATTGGTTATAAATGTGTGGATTTCTTTTTCTGTATCTTCTGTTCTATTTCACTGGTCTATGTATCTATTTTTATGCTAATACCATGCTGCTTTTATTACGATAGCTGTAGTATAATTTGAAGTCAGGAATTGTGATGCCTCCTGCATGGTTCTTATTTCTGTAAATGCTTTGGCTTTTCTGGGTCCTTTGTTTCTCCACATGAAATTTATGACTGATATTTCTAGTCTGTGAAGAATTACATTGGTATTTCAATAGGGATTGCATTGACTCTGTAGATCACTTTTGGTAGAATGGCCATTTTGACAATATTTATTCTGCTATCTGAGAACAAAGGAGATTTGTTAAATTTATAAGATGTTCAATTTCTTTTTTTAGTGTTTTATAATTTTCATTGTAGAGGTCATTTACCTCCTTGGTTAGGCTTATTCCTAGATATTTTATTGGTTTTGAGGTTATTTTGAACAGAATCAGAAGTTTTCTGGATTTCTTTCTCAATGGATTCATGATTAGCATACTGAAAAGTTACTGATTTTCTTAGGCTAATCCTGCTACTTTTCTGAATTAGTTAATGAGCATTAGTAGTCTTTTGTTGAGTTTATTTGGACTTCTAAATATAGCATTATGTCATCTGCAAATTAAGATAATTTTAATTCTTCTTTTCCCATTTGAATTCCTTTGATACCCTTCTCTTGTTGTATTGCTCTGGCAAGAGTCTCAAGGACTATATTGAAAATGAGTGGTAAGCCAGGCGTCGTGGTGCGCGCTTGTAATCCCATCATTTGGGGGGCTGAGCCAGAGGTTCGCAGCCAGCTTCAGCTACCTAGTGAGACCCTGTTTCAAAAGAAAGAATAAAAAACAGGGCTGGGGGTATAGCTCAGAGGTAGAATGCCCCTGAGTTCAATCCCCAGTACTGCAAAAGAAAAAAAAGAAAAAGAAAATGAGCGGTGATAGTGTGCATCCATCCTTGTCTTCTTCCTGATTTTAAAGGGAATTCCTGCCGTTTTTCCCCACTCAGTATGATGTTGGCTTTGCATTTAATGTATATTGCCTTAATGATGTTGAGATGCATTCCACATTCCTTCTATTCTTATTTCCTGCAGCGTTTTTAACATGAATGAGTGTTGGATCTTGTCAAATGCTTTTTCAGCAACTATTTGAGATGATCATGTTATTTTTCTCCTTAATTTTATTTATGTGGTGAATATCATGTATTGATTTGTGTATGTTGAACTAGCCTTGCATTCCTATGATAAAACAAACTTTGTCATGATATACAATTTTCTTAATTCTGTTTTTAATGTGTATGGCTAGTATTTTATTTAGAATTTTTGTATCCATGTTCATAAATGATATTGGTCTGTAATTTTCTGTAGGGGCAGCCCATGTCATGTGGCATTCAGCACTCACAGGCTCTGACCTTTTTTTGGTCAAATAGCATACTCCTTCACCCTAGTACAACGTGTTCCAGTGGTTCCAGGAAGGGCCACAGCAGTTGTTAATCATTTACTGCCTACCTTCCCCAGTAACTGGTGACAAGATCTGTTCCCATTGGCTCCTGCCCCATCTGCACTTCCTTATCAGACCTCCCTATATAAACTGTGGCTCTTTCAAATAAAGCTGAGATCCCAAAGTGCCTGATGGCTGACAAGACTCCCAGCTCGGTGTGGTTTCTTGGGGGGTTATCTCAACTCCCTGGAGTCGTGGGCCTGGCCATCGGTAGACACACTCCCTCTCACTCGGCCCGAGGCAGGCGAAGGTGGCTGGTCTGCTTGGTCTACCCTGTGTTGCATAGGACCCATGCAACATCTGGTGTCCTGTGTAAGGACCAGGATTCCACCAATGAGCTAATCGGACTTCCGGTGAGTGTACCCCTGTAAGATATGGGACAGTCCTCCTCTAAAGATGACCCTTCTTTTACTTTCTCAGAGTTCTGAAAAGTCGGGGACTTGAATTGTCAGAATCCCAGGCCACTAAGGCCTGGGATGTCCCAGTCAAGGTTGCCCCATGGCTTCCTAAGAGTAACCTCTTTGACTGGAGCACCTGGGATCAGGTGGAATAGTTGGTCCCCAAGGGCCATATCAACCATGGGTAGGTTCCACCTCTGGGAGTGTACTCCACTCTCAAAGTGCTCAAAAGTTGTTTTCCTCCTCATCCAAATCCCCCAGCTCAGGAGAGTCACAGTCCAATGCTGCCTTGCATCATTCACCCCCCTCTGGAAGTACAGTCAGGTACCCCTGTCCTCCCTGATCCCCCCTCAACATATTGAAGGGCCCCTTGGGTCCCCCTGGTGGAGTCAACAAGGTCTCCAAAAAACCCCTGCCCACGGTGTCAAAAGAGATTTCACTGGGCCAGAGACTGCCGGTCTAAGACTGATCTCAAGGGCAAGCCTTTAAACTAGATGAGGGACACCCCCCAGCTCCATTAAATAAGGGGAATCTCCCATCCCAGGCCCATTGGACTGGGACTCCCATCCCAATTGCTCCAGGAATTTGACCAAAAATGACACTCACCATCGGGGGGGCAGAACCTTTAAGTGTCTCATTGATACTGGAGCAGGTAGGACTGTCCTGAGAAAGGAAGAGGTCCCTCCTAATTGGAGACTGATCCCTGGCCTCCTGCTCCTTGGAGCGGGTGGTCAGACAGGATCCCAATTGACTGCAGGATGGGTAGAGTGGACGGACCCAGATGGTACTACAGGAGAGATCAGACCCCTAGTAGCTTCTGGGTTGATGAATAATCTCTTGGGTCAGGATATCCTGGGGAATTCCCAGGCCTATATCACCACTGATCACAGAACCTTTCATGATGACCTCTTAGACGAAAAAGAGTACCAGCAGCAATTCTCTAGTGGGAGGAAGTGTCACCCCAATTATTGATATGTCCCAGCCTTTGAGGAAATGAGAGAAGGCCTCCCCCTTTCTCACCCTTGCCCTCACCCCCAATCCTAAAGGCCACTGCCCCAAAGGGGGTCCCTAAAATACAATGGACCCTGGAACCCCTGTATGGGTGGAGCAGTGGCCACTCCCAACTGTTAAGCTCCAACAGTTGCATGTTATCCTTAAACAACAGGTCTAAGCAGGACACCTAAAATGCTCTAACAGCCCATGGAATTCTCCAGTGTTTGTGATAAAAAAAATCTAGTGGTAAATGGAGAATGCTACAAGACTTGAGAAAAATCAATGAATGAATGATTCCCTTTGGCACCCCCCAGAGAGGAATGCCTTGGGTGCCTGACATTCCTTGTGACTACTATGTAGTAATTATAGATGTCATGGATTGCTTTTTCTCAATTCCCCTGCACCCAGGGGATACTGAAAAGTTCGCTTTCTCTATCCCATCATTAAATTTCTGAGGGCCTGACCAGTGATTTGAGTGGACTGTCCTACCCCAGGGAATGGCCAACAGTCCTTCAATCTGCCAGGACTACATGTCTAGGATTCTCTCCTCTCTGTTAGGATGCCCCAATGTGCTCCTATACATCTACATGGACGACATTATCCTGGGAGCCTCATGCCCCTTCAGACTCAGTGAGCTTTTCTTGGAGTGTTCTGAATTGTTTAAAAGTGCCTGTTTCCAAGTGACCCCAGAAAAGATTCAAAGGGTGGCCCCATTCAGAATACTGGGCATGACCCTACACTTGGATGTGGTTTCTCCTGCTAAGGCTCAGCTAAAAATCCAGGACAAATATACACTCCCACAGTGACAACAGTTGCTTGAGGAGACCAATTGGATGTGTCAATGGATTCTCATCTCCATGGCTGAGTTGTTACCGCTCTTTGATTTACTCAAGGGGGTGGACCTCTCTTCCGAGGTGACCCTCTCTGCTGAACACCAGGCTGCTCTACATAACATAGACAAGGCCATTGATAATTCAACCCTTAAGCACTTTGACCCCACTCTTCCTGTCCACCTTGCTGTGCTTCCAGGAGACCCAGTCCACACTGCCCTCCTCACACAGGAGAGAGAGCCCTTACACTGGATACACCTTTCTGTTGGGGAGCCCCTCGAGGAATTCCCTCTTGTATGCTCTCTTACAGGGGACCTACACCAATGGCTCGATTCCTCCTGATGACGAAGCTGCTGGTGAACCTCAGAGAACCATGGATGGAAGCAGGATTTGGCAATCCTGGACAGGCCTGAGAAGCCCTCCTCCAAAGGAAGATTGGAGATCTGTGCACCAACTGCTTCACTAATCGAGAGGGACCAGCAGAGCATTGTTACAAGATAGTCAAACAGTGCAATAATGGTCTACAGGCAGCCACCCTAATGCAAGGGAGAGAGAATAGCTCCCCAGGAGCAGTGCTCACTCATGTCTGCTGGTCAGCCCCTAAAATAACTCCAGCCACTCCGGGAGACCCCTTCCCCCACACCCTTGTAATCAGTTTTATAGCACAATACCTGGCATGTGTTACCAAATGGCCATAAAATGCCAATCAAGAAATGAGATCTATTGGTATGGCCGGCTCACTTCAGGAAACATGAATATTCAAGCAGTCAGGAGGAGAGAGGTTCCCATATGTGTTGGAACCTCCTTGCCCCATAGGGATCTCCAATGGGGATGGGGTTCAAGACATGATGAGAGATTATAGAGTCCAAAAGAGGATAGAAGACATCATTGCAAACCTCCTACCTCCACAATACCACCCCTTAAGCCTTTCTGAGCTCAGGGGAGAACTTTTCCTTGACCCTGAAACGCAGTTTATAGTATAATCAGCATTTGACCTGCTCAACCTGATTAATCCTGCCCTGGCTAGTGATTACTGGATCTGCCTTAGACCCGGGCCGCTCAGAGCAAATGCCATTCTTGCTCATCTCTCCCTCTCTGGCTCCACCTCCTGCCCTTTCCTACCCCCCAGAGCAGGGGTGTATTTGTCCCCCCATTCACCTAAGGGACCCTGCTGGAAGGCAGATCCCCTTCCTGATAACTCTATTAACATTGATGTGGGGACAATCCATTATTCTCTCTGCCAATCCAACTATACAGTAAACAACACCCATCTTTGTCCCCCAAATGGAACCATCTGTCTGTGTTGATTTCTTCCATGTTTTCCATTTTATTAGAATATAAATTCTCAATATAGTTTCTGATGAGCCTCTGGATTTCCCCACTGTCTGTGGTGATGTCTCCTTTTTCATTTCTGATTTTAATAATTTGGGTTGATTCTCTCTTTCTTTTGGTTAGGTTGGCTAGGGGTTTCTGTTTTTCTTATGTGGGTACTCAGTGCTACAAAATCTCCTCTTAACACTGCCTTCAAAGTGTCTTATAGATGTTGGTATGTCATGTCTCTATTTTTGTTTAATTTGAGAAAATTTTTATTTCTCCCTTTATTGTCTGCTAATTCATGTTTCTACTGTGTCTGACTATAGCACCCACCTCTGCAGGAATGACTTGCAAATTCACATACCCTGTGAGTCTGTTCTTGCCACACAAGTCCCAATTGCCATGCAGGATAGTATACCAATGGGACAGCTTGTTAACTCATAGTCTTGGTGAGTGCTGCTTAGATCCCTGCAGGCAGAAATGAGTTCAGCTGCAGCCAAAGAATCTAGTTGGACCATCTGGGTAGTCAGGTCTTTGTCAAGCATGGAGAGAAAAGTCAGTCTACTGCTTTTGATAATGGTCTTTACTTGCTGGCTGTCAACGTCTAGTGTGTTGGGTTCCCTGGGCAAGGGTCACCGCGGGACGCAGGGGATGCAGAGCATGACAGGTTCAGCAACTGCACATTTATTGAAAGCGTCAGCTAGATACTTATAGGCAGAAAAACAATAGACAGGCTCTCTTTCATAAAATCATAAGATATTTTGTGTTACAAACTTTTCTGTGTGATTCAGGTAGAAATGCAATAATATTTCAATTTATAAACCCCCTTTGTTTTAAGTCTCCTTGTAATAAATCTTCTTGTTCTTTTCCCAGACTAGTCTGTACTCAAAAATGTTAGAAATCAAGAACACAGTTTACCAGTCGCCATGCCAAGAAGCTTGCTGCCTTATAAGAATAAATTCCGGCAGAACACTATGTGGCTGTAGAAAAAGTCTGCTTTTTCTCACACTTGGTTTTCCAAGTATATCAGCAAACATAGTATCTAACCTCACTTATCTCTCAGATAGAGCCTGCATTCAAGGCTGGAAACTGTTTCTCCACAGCTGGCTTCGCATGAATCTGCAACTTCTTTGCTGGAGGTCTCTGGGAGCCATTTTGCCACAGCTGCCAGCCCCAGCATGGCATGGCCAACCTGTATATATTTTTTAAAATTATATTTTCTCTGCTACATTGTCTCAACTGAGGATCAAGTCTTCCTTCATTTAAAGTCATAAATCATAAGAGAAATCTGAGTGTTAGATCGCATGAAGTAGCCCAGCCTCACAGTACAGGTTGGAAGCAGAGGTAAAGAATTGCTCCAAGGCTCAGGGCTCCTGATGCCTTCTCTCGACTTTCCAGGTGTTCACAAGTGCATCAGGAAGTCCAACTTTCTCTACTTCCTATATCACAAGGAAAATTGCATGTCTCAAAAGTAACATCATATGGTTACCCCTCTCTCCAATCTTACTGTAATTTTTTAGTATAAGTCATTCTGTCTTCAGATAGCTTTTATAAAAATATTACATATTTGTAATTAATAATGTATGATATATAGAGAGCTCACAGCACTTATCAAGAGCAACTGTTTTGTGTTGTTTTCAAGTCAACTTGATGAAGATGATAGTACTTTGGATTACATATTTTGGAAAGGATTGTTTTTGTCTCTCTGTTACATGACATACTCAAATAATCTTTTTTTTTTTTTTTTTTTTTTTTTTTTTTTTTTGCGGTACTGGGAATCTGGGGATTGAACTCAGGGGTATTCTACCTCCGAGCTATACCCCCAGCCCTATTTTTTATTCTTTATTTTGAAACCAAGTCTCACTAAGTTGCGGAGTGCCTCACTAGATAGCTGAGGCTGGCCGCAAACCCGGATCCTCAGGTTTCAGCCTCCCAAATGCTGGGATTACAAGCATGCGCCACCACGCCTGGCTTCAAATAATCTTTTTTAAGATTGAAATTTTACTTTTTAAATATTAATATCCTTTGTAGAAATATGTTGTTTTTAATGTTCCTTATGTACTAATTTAGCATCAGAATTATATACATTTCACACCATACAACTATCTATACCTACTTGGTTCTATAATGTTAATATTTATTATTATTTGAATTACTGGTAATAAAACTGCCACAAGAATATAACTTTTTATATCACCTTGTATTGTATCACCTTGTATTGTATCACCTCGTGAATGAAATTTAGAAAAAAATTGGTAAAAACTCCCAAGCAGTTTATTGATTAAAATTTTCAAATAATGTGGCTATTTTATCTTCATAGAATAAATTGGAAGTTTTGATTGTTTCATAATGATTTGACTGAAATAAATGGAAGTTTATTTTTGAAAAAAATACCAATTGTGATAATTCCTAAATAATTCACTCCATGAATCATTTTAGTGGGAAAATCACTCATAGCTCTGTCTTTAGCTCTGTGGTTATTTGCTAAGGGATATAAATGTCTTATCTGAAAAGATGCCAAAGAAAAGGAACCTTGGAGCCGGGGGTGGTGGTGCACACTTGCAATCCCAGCATTTGGGAGGCTGAGACCAAAGGATCCGAATTCTCAGCCAGCCTCAGCTACCTAGTGAAGCACTCTGCAACTTAGTGAGACCCTGTTTCAAAATAAAGAATAAAAAATAGGGCTGGGGGTGTAGCTTGGAGGTAGAATGCCCCTAGATTCAATCCCCAGTACCACACACACAAAAAAAAAGCAAGAAAAAGAACCTTGGATTATTCATTGGGCTGACATTGTCATGCTTCATTTCTGTTGATAGTGCTTTCCATCCTTAGATATAATGGGATTCAAGGCAGAGAGCTACAGATTTCAGGATCAAAGAAATCCTAGGCACAAATGAGCATTATAATGTAGCCTGACACAAAATCATGTTCTGTGAGGATTAAGTAGAATAATCAATCAATATCTTTAGGACTAGAATATTTTAAGACTACCAGAATACATTTCCCTATACTGATACCTTGTGAATGCTGATGAGTAACCAAAAGCAGAGCAATATGTGAGTGGGAGAATCTTTCTTGATATTAATGATCCATGGTTATACTCCACTACAAGTCAACATTCAGGTTTAAGGCATTTTTTTGAGAGAGAAACTTCATCATGTTTCACATCTATACTAACCCAGTCATGGTCCACGAATATTATTTATTCATATAGAAATAAAGTTATATTTAAAGGAACGAAGATATATATCAAAAGATATACTAAATAATATTATTACTGACAAATATGTTGCCTTAAAAGTTTGTGTTCAAGTCTTACAGAATGTCTGTTCATCATTCCTAGACTGTCCAAATTGATCTTGACAAAACTCTTTGGTGACCCATAGCATCTCAGAAATACATATTTTGATCCCCTGTACTTACCTTTCCTCAGATACTAACTCAATGTAAATGTTTAGCCATAAATTGAGAAGATAAGTATATCCTTTTCTATGCAGTTCTTTATCTGGATTTCTTTAGGAATACTAGTTGGAAATGTTTATAATGTTGACTTGAGGAAAATTGACAATAATGATGTGAAACAAGTTCTGTATTAAATTAGATACGATTTTCACATATCATTCAATTACTTAACTGGCAAATGTTTTCAACACTGACCAACTCTCTTCTAAACTTTAGAGATGTCTCTGTGAAAAATAAAATGATATATTTTTAAATCCCTGTTTTTGTGAAACTTACATTATTATGTCCTTAAAGACACAAAATAACCAAATTACTGGATTTCTTAAGATATTTAACTTTCTGCAGCTGATTTTTTTCTTAGCATCCCAAAAGTATGCTAGATGATCAAATTACAGAATGGTTAATTAATAACATTTTAAAATTGTTACATTTCTGGGATACCTCTTGGAATATAATGCAAACCAATAAGTAAAAAAGAAGAGAGACAAGGCAGTCATTTGACAGGAATTAACTCATCTCTTTAAGCAGCTTATATTTTCAGAAATATTTTGGGAACAGATTTGTTAAGCTGCTGCTTTGGGGGAATTTCAGTTTCCTCATAACAATTGTAAAATCAATTCTTTTTCATTATTCAGAGTGTGAAAGCAAGTTCAAGTTCAGAATTTTATTTTAGTCAGTCCAACCTATTTTTAAAAGTTAAGCTTCAGTCTTTTCTTCTGATCTAGAAAAAGAGTCAAGAATGTGTCCCAAAATGGTAGATAATTTTATACTGAAATAAGTACCAAATACCAAATATCAATATCAATCTCATTCATAGATTTGGACACATAAATAAGAACTTTTTTGTTTAAAGCAATAAAATGTGAATATGTGTTCAAAATATTTATTGGATAATATATAGAAACTTGAGTTTACACCAAAAAGTGTCTACTAACTTAGAGAATGGAAAAATCACTAGAATATTAGAAGCCAAATATGCATATAAGTTTTAAGCTAAATAATTTGCCACATTATTTTTGGATGTAATGATTATCCAGGTTTGTTCTTCACAAATAATTCAACTTTAACTTTTTTTTTTTTTTTTTTTTGGTACTGGGGATTGAACTCAGGGGCATTCTACCTCCGAGCTATACCCCCAGCCCTATTTTTTATTCTTTATTTTGAAACCGAGTCTCACTAAGTTGCAGAGCGCCTCACTAGGTAGCTGAGGCTGGCCGCGAACCCGGATCCTCCAGTCTCAGCCTCCCGAATGCTGGGATTACAAGCGTGTACCACCACACCCAGCTCCAACTTTAACATTTTTAATAGTAGAACAGAATGAATGCTCATTTTTAACTCCAAGAATATGCAGGGAAAGGCTGAGCCTCCTCCACATCAGATGAGGTTTGTGGTTTTTTTGTCACTTGAGATTGAAGGTAAAAAAAAAACATATATATATAGTTTTATCTTCTATATTTGATACAATTTTCCTAAAATTGTACAAAAAAATCCCTTCACAGATAGAGATCTTCTTCATCAATATATCAACTATTTTCCCATATTTTAAGATTTAGCTAGTAGGGAAACACTACAATAATCTATTTGCATTACTTTTAATATGCATTAACATAGATGAGTCTCACAAACTCATATTTAATCAATGCATGAGTCACAGAAAAATAGAGCATAGGAATGAGGGCCACCTATATGATAACTTTTTATTATTTTCTTTTATTCTTTCTGGCTTTTTGTGTATTGTGTTGTGTATGCATCATATAATGGTCTTTATTCACTTTTAAAGGCTTTGAATTTTCAACTGGATTGTATAATTCATTTTCACAATTGTGATTAGAATTACATTTGATAAATCATGTGTCTCATATATTCTTTTTACATTATTCTATTTTTGTGTTTAATTTTTATTATTGTTATATAAATAGTGGTTTTGTTTCACCTCAGTCTCTTTTCTTAACAAATTATAATTTCTATAAGTAGCAGTTACTCATGAAATTTAATATTCATATATAATGAAATCCAGAGTTAACCAAAATTTTTCCTCATCTTGAAAAGTAAACCAGCAGATATAATTTGTTTTACATATTATCCTCCTTCTTAATTTTTTATTTTGAGATACGGGGGATTAAATCCAGGAGCATTCAACCTGTGAGCTATACCCCAGCTCTTTTTATTTTTTTTAATTTGAAACAGAGTCTCACTAAGTTGTATATGGCCCCACTAAGTAGTATAACTAATTCATATTAGTTATAACTTATTCATATGCTCAAATCCATTATTGAAAAAGTTATAGTTTTCCTTATCTATTACTACAATGTATTCTTAACTTCTACAGAATTTCTCTCATATCCATAAGGCTTCATCTTCAATTTCCAAGACAGAGTTAAAGGATCTCCTGTGTTGACACACAAAAGCAAACACAACTCTAAAACTAAAAGATTCTTATGCATAAGATTGTCTTGTGTATTAACTATCTAATAATAATTGTACCTACTAATGTCTGAAGATGCAAGCACATCTATAAATTGTACTTAAGGAAAACTATAATTTTTTCAGTAATGGATTTGAGCATATGAATAAGTTATAACTAATATTAATTTAACCAATATAGACACATTCATAACACTATACTCACAAAAACTTACAGACATATTAGTATTGTGCACATACATATATTTTATATATATATACATATCTAAGTGTGCATATAAGTATAGCCCAACATTTCTGCATGGTATTAACCTGAATTCAGAGGCTTATTTACAATTTCCATTTCATTCCTAATGACAAAAAGATGAGTCATGACTCAGAATTCCCTGCCATTGAAAGCATGCTGTAATATAGTGATTTTACTTAGTAATTTAATCTTGAACTTTATATAGAATCACTCTTTTAAAATTATTTATTTATTTATTTTTAATTGGTGCATTATAATCATATATCTTTGTTAGGTACAAGTTGATAAAAAAATACATGCACACATTTCTCATTGAAACCTTCCCCAATTCCCACCCCATTGGCTCCTCCTGCCTCCTTCTCAAGTTCAGTTTAGTGATTGACTTTGATGTGTTCCTCAAAGTACATCATGCTCATTAGGATATCCCATCCCCAGCACCTTCTCTTAAGTCAAATTCCTTGCTCACCTAAGGATTCTCCTTCTTCCTCTGGAGTCCCTCTTATGTCCCATTTTCTCCCTGGCTTCCACATATTATGGAGAGCATACTATGTTTTACTTTTTGTGACTGACTAATCTCACTTAACATGATGTTTTCCAATTCTATCCATTTCCCTGAAAATAACATGATTTTGCTCTTCTTTATGGCTGAGTAAAATTCCATTGTGTACAGAGCCAATAGTTTTGGAATCCATTCATCTGTTGATGGATATCTTGGCTGGTTCCATAGTGTGGCAATTGTGAATTGTGCAGGTATAAACATATATACGCATGAGTTGGTCTGATAATTTGGTTTCCGTTCTTTTGGGTAGATACCCAGAAGTGGTATTGCTGGATCATATGGTAGGTTCATTACCATTCATCTGAGGATCCTCCATACTGTTTTCCAAAGTGGTTGCACTGGTTTGTAATCCCACCAGCAATGTATTAGGGTTCCCACTACTCCACACCCTTGCCATCATTTGTTGTTGTTTGTGTTCTTGATGATTACCATTCTGATTGGGGTTCGGTGAATTCTCAAGATAGTTTTGATTTGCATCTCTCTGATTGCTAATGATGTGCAATATTTCCTCATACATTTATTGGCCATTTGTATTTTTTCTTTTGTGAAGTGTCTATTTATAACCTTTGCCCATTTTTTAATTGGGTTATTTGTTTTCTTAGCTGTGAGTTTCTTGAGTTCTCTGTATATTCTAATTATTAGTCCTCCATCAGAAGAGTAGTTGGCAAAATTTTCTCCCACTCTGTAGGCTCTCTGTTGAGGTTCTTGATAGTTTCCTTTGCTGCACAGAAACTCTTCAGTTTAATGCAATCCCATGTATTGATCTTCCTTTGAGTTGTTTGTGCTTTTGGGGTCTTGTTGAGAAAGTTTTTACCTGTGCCTATGTGTTGAAGTGTTGGGCCTATGCCCTCTTCAAGTGGCTGCAAGGTCTCTGGCCTGACTTCCATGTCTTTGATCCACGTTGAGTTGACTCTTTTGCAGGGTGAGAAAGTGGGGTTTATTTGCATTTTCCTGCCTATGATTAGCCAGTTTTGCCAACACCATTTGTTAAAGAGGCTATCTTTTTTCCAGTGTATGTTTTTGGTTCCTTTTTCAAAGATCAGTTGACTGTAAGCCTGTGGGTCTGTTTCTGATTCTTCTATTCTGCTCCATTGGTCTATGTGTCTGTTTTTGTGCCAATACCATGCTTTTTTATTACTGTGGCTTTGTAGTAGAGTTTGAAGTCAGGAATTGTGATACCTCCTGCACAGCCTTGTTGCTAAGAACTACTTTGGCTATCCTGGGCTTTTGTTGTTCCAAAGGAACTTAAGGAGTGATTTTTCTATGTCTGTGAGGAGTGATATTGGTAATTTCATGTGTATTGCATGGAATCTGTAGATCACTTCTGGGAGGATGGCCATTTTGATGATATTTATTCTGCCTATCCAAGAGCATGGTAGATCTTTCCATCTTCTGAGGTCTTCATTAATTTCTTTTTTCAGCTTTGTATAGTTTTCTTTATAGAGATCTTTTACCTCTTTGGTTAGTTTTATCCCTAAGTATTCTATTTTTTGGAGTGCTATTGTGAGGGAATTGTTTTCTGGATTTCTTTTTCAGTGGATTTGTGGTTGACATACAGGAAAGCTTCTGATTTTTTAAGATTGAGTTTTTATGCAGACACTTTGCTGAATTTGTTGATCACTTCTATAAGTTTTTTGACTGACTTGTTGGGTCTTCTTAGTATCATGTCAACTGCAAAAAGGGATAGTTTTAGTTCTTCTTTATATACTTTTATCCCTTTGATTTCCTTCTCTTCCTTATTGCTCTGGCTAGAGTCTCAAGTACTATGTTGTACAGAAGAGGTGATAATGGACATTCTTGTCTTGTTCCTATTTTTAATGGGAACTCTTGTCATTTTCCTCAATTTAATATGATATTGGCTGTGGGCCTATTGCATATTGCCTCTGTGATGTTGAGGTATGTTCCTTCTACTTCAATTCTCTGCAGTGCTTTTAGCATGAATGGGTGTTGGATCTTGTCAAATGCTTTTTCAGCATCAATTGAGATGATCATGTGATTTTTGTCTTTGATTCTATTTATGTGGTGAATTACATGTATTGTTTTTGATATGTTGAACCAGGCTTGCATTGCTGGGATCAACCCAACTTGGTCATGATGTATGATGTTTTTTGATGTGGTTTTGAATGCTCATTGCTAGTATTTTGTTTAGCTGTTTTGCATCTATGTTCATCAGTGATACAGGCCTATAGTTTTTCTTGAGCTGTCTTTATTTGGCTTGACTTTGGTATTAATGTCATGTTGGCTTCATAGAATATGTTTGGGAGCGTCCTGTTTCTTTCTATTTCATTAAATAGTTTTAGGAGTATTGGGATAGTTCTTCTATAAATGTTTTGTAAAATTCACTTGGAAAACCATCTGGCCCTGGGCTTTTGTTTCATGGTAAACTCTTTATTGCTGTTTCTATTTCTTTGATTGTTATTGGTCAATTTAAATTTTCTTACCTTTTTGACATGTATCTAGATATTTGTCAATTTCTTCAACATTTTCCATTTTGTTGGAGCATAGTTTTTCAAAATACTTTATGATGGTCCTTTGTATTTCCACACTGTAGGTGGTAATATCTCCTTTTTCTTCTATAATTTTGGCAATTTGTGTTGATTCTCTCTTTCTTTTGGATAGGTTGGCCAATGGTTTATGTATCTTGCTTATTTTTTCAAGAAATAACTTTTTGGTTTTGTTGATCTTCTGTAGTATTTTTTTATTATCTATTTCTTTGATTTCTGCTCTGATTCATAATTTCCTGTCTTCTACTGGCTTTAGGGTTAGACTGTTTTTCAAGGGCTTTGAGCTGTGTCATTAGGTTATTTATTTGATGATTTTCTGTTCTTATGTGAGCACTCAGTGCTATAAATTTTCTTCTTAGTATTGCCTTCAAGGTGTCCCAGAGGTTTTGATATATTGTGCACTGTTTTCATTGGTTTCTAGGAATTTTTCATTTCTCCCCTTACTTCTTCTATGATCCATTCCTCATTCAGCAGTTTGGTGTTCAGTCTCCCTGTTTTACATGGTTACTCTGGGTCTTCTTAGAGTCTATTTCTAGTTTCACTCCATTGTGGTCTGAAAAGATACAGGAAATTATGTTACATTTTTTGAAATTACCAGTGGACTCTTTGTGGCCCAGAATGTAGTCTATTTTGGAGAAGGTTCCATGGGCTGCTGAGAAAAATGTGAATTCAGCTGTAGGTAGGTGACATATTCTGTATGTATCTAACAGGTCCATTTGTTTTATGGTATTATTTAGGTTCGAAGAATCTTACTGGACTTTTTTTAAGATCAGTCTAGTGATGTGAGAGGAGTATTGAAGTCTCCTAGTATTAGTGTATTGGGATCTATGTGTGATCTTATATCATGCAGAATTTGTTTCATGAGAGTGGCCACACCTATATTCGGGGCATAGATGTTGATAATTGTTATTTCCTCTTGCTCGATTGTTCATGTTCCTAGTGAAAAATAAACTGCTTTGTCTCTCTTGATAAGTTTAGGCTTGAATCTAATTTATCTGATATCATAGTTGCTACTTCTGCTTGTCTTCGGGTTCCATGGCATGGATTACCTTACTCCAGCCCTTCACCTTTAGTTTGTTGGAATCTTTGCTTGTAAGGTGTGTTTCTTGCAGGCAGCATATAGATGGATTCTGGGTTTTAATCCACTTTGCCACCTTGTGCCTTTTTATTGGGGAGTTGAGACCATTTATATTCAGTGTGATTATTGAGAGATGATTTTTAATTCCTAACATTTTGTGTTTTGACTTTTGTTTTCGGTAGTGTTTGTTCTTCTTTGCTTAGTTGTTTGCTTCCTGGAAATTTTTTTTCTCTGGTTTTAATGTTTACTTTTTTAGTTCTTCTTTGTAGTTAATCTGAGGATTTTCTTTAGTGCTGGTTTGGAAGACATAAATTCTTTCAGCTTCTGTTTGTCATGGAAGGTTTTTATATCCCCGTCAATTTGGAGAGAGAGTTTTGCTGTGTAGGAGAATCTTGGCTTCTAGTTACTTTCTTCAGAGTTTGGAATATGTTACTCCAACCCCTCCTGGCTTTCATGACTTGGTTTTGAAGGTCTGGAGTGATTCTACTTGGTCTGCTTCTAAATGTCACTTGGCTGTTTGCTTTTGTTGCCTTTAGGAATCTCTCCTTAGCCTCTACATTAGTCAGTTTGATTATTATGTGGCATGGTGAACCTCTTCTTTGGTCTTGTCTGGAGGGAGTTCTGTGTTTCCTGTATCTGTGTGTCAACTTTTTTTCTATGTTTGGAAAATCTCTGATATTACTTATTTGAAAAGGTTGCTTATTCCATTAGTTTCAACTCTAATTCCTCTTATATGTCTATTATTCTTAGGTTAGTTCTTTTAATGTTGGTCCATATCTCATTGATGTCCAATTCATACTGTCGAATTTTTTTTCTAGAGAATGTACAATTGATTGTTTTGGAATGGTATTTTTTAAGTATGATATTCTATTTTCCATGTGGTCTAATCTACTGTTTATAGTTTGTATTGATACTTTCACTTCTATTATTGCATGTTTCAATCTTCACTTCCCTCAACCCTTCTCTATGATTACTGCTCAAGGTGTCAGATTCTTTGTTTATTTGTTCTTTTATTTCTTTCCAGCTCTCTCTGCATTCTTTCTGGAAATTTTGTATCATTTCTACTATTAAAGATCTGAATTGTCCTTCTGGTTAGCTCTGCCATTCAGTGTCATTGAGTTCTGTTATTGTGGGGTTGTGTTGACTCATTGTTTCTTTGCTATCTTTCCTCCCCATGGTTTCCCTGTTCTTTTTTTTTTTTTTTTTTGTGGTATTGGGGATTGTGAGGATTGAACTCAGGGGCATTCTACCTCTGAGCTATACCCCCAGCCCTATTTTTTATTCTTTATTTTGAAACCGAGTCTCACTAAGTTGCGGAGTGCCTCACTAGGTAGCTGAGGCTGGTCTCGAACCTGAATCCTGTGGTCTCAACCTCCCAAATGCTGGGATTACAAGCATACACCACCACGCCCAGCTGGTTTCCCTGTTCTTAAATTTATATCTTTACTGCTCGTCCAAGCTTTCTCTGAATTTATAGGTTTCTTATTTTAATTTTCTCTCTGTGAATTGTATCTTGTTCTGAGTTGCAATTACTCTGGGACGACTTCTGCCCACTCTATTGGTGCCTTTGGTGGGTTTCAGGTGTTGACTTCCAGGGTCTAGCAAAAGCTAACCAAGCAACCAATCCTCCAAACAAACATAGATAAATCAAAGCAATGCAAAATGAAAACAGAGTAAGAACAAAGCAAAGCAAAAATATCCAAAAAACAAAACAGCAACAACAAGAAACAAAATAAAAAACCCTGCAAGGTTGTAAGAACAGACCTGATTTAGCCTCTGCAGACCTTTTGGGTAGATCCCTGCTGCTGTGGGTACCTGGCAAAATGGCGGCTGCCACTGCTGCCCACACACAGGCTCCTTTGTTCTCCCTGGTCTGCTTTCTGGGTTCTATTCAGCTACTTTTGTTGCTTTGTTCACTTTTTTGCTGCTTTTCTTTTCTTTCCTTCCATCAAGAAGCTGTTTTTGTGGCAGTTTTGATTCAAGGTCTGCAGTGCAGTTGATGGCTACTCCGGCTCTGGAGGGAGAGGTGAGCTGAGGTGGCCCTGTGTGGGCTTATGAGTTCTGGTCACTGTGGAAGGTGCCCCCATATGCTGCCTGATTAGGATGTGGAGTTGTGGAGTCCACCTCTGGTTGCTGGGAATGCAGAAGGTCATTAGATATTTCAGTGTTAGTAGACCCCATGCTGGGTGGCTGGCTCAATGGTGGCCACCACTCCAAGGTGTGGCACCACTGCTAGGCAGAAGGGCTCCTTTGCTCTCCCTGGTTGTTTTTCTGGATTCTGTTCAGTTGTACTTCATTTTTTGTAGCTTTGTTAACTTTCTGTTGCTTTTTTCTTCTGTCAAGAAGCTGCTTTTATGGCAGATTTGAATCGAGCTCACAGTGCCTGATGAGAAGTGTTTCACTCTGATGCTATCTTCCTGCTAGAATAACTATCTATGAAGTAAAAGGAAAGTGAAAATTCTTCACTTATGAAAAGCAACAGATAAAACTTCTTCATTGAAAACTACAAAGTTGGCAAGCTCGTGATGTACTTCTGTGGAAATGAAATCCATTCTCATGGTCTCTTTCCACTTGTAAAAATTATTGAGGACTCCCCAGTTAAAAATTAAAACTAAAAATCTTAAGTTATTTGATTGAATTCATTTATCAATCATATCCATTATATGGTAACATGAATAATGTATTAATTATATATACATATATATCTTTTTAAAACAATAAAATTAGTGAAAAGCAGCTCCATTTTATATGTGTAAATATTTTCAATGTCATAAGATAAGAAAATAGATTTCCATTTCCTTCTTTCTCTATTTGGCATGACATAGCTTATAAAAAATATACTATATACCCGACATAAGGCAGGCAGATTATGTATACATCAATTTTGAGTTGGCAGAATGCTAGAATGTTTTTGAAAGCCTAAGAGAGGCAGGAATTTACTTTAGATATTAGCATGGAGTAATATATAGGAACAAGATTACTTATTTCAGATCCATGTGTTGGGAGAAGGCTTGAATCCTCATTTATTTATTAAAGAATTGGGGTGGGAGAGGCAGGGTCTCACTATGTGACCCGAGATAGCCTTGAAATCCTAGGCTCAAGTGATCCTCCTGCCTCAGTATCCCAAGCAGCAGGAAAAATAAGCATGTACAAACACAGTGGACTTTATTAATTAATTTACAAAACCAAAGTCTGGAGAATTGGCCTGAAGAGTGTTAAAGGTCTTTTTAAATTACACACATCTGTGTCTTTTCTTCCAGTACAATGTGAACACTGAAAATCACAATGTCATTATTTTTCGTTTGTTTTTTTAATTTTGTGCTTGTAGCATAAAGTTCATTCCTTGTGTGTGTGTGTGTGTGTGTGTGTGTGTGTGTGTGTGTGTTGTACTGAAGATTGAACACAGGGGCATTCTACCTCTGAGTTACCACCCCAGCCCTATTTTATCCTTTTATTTTGAAACAGGGTCTCATTAAATTGCAGAGGGACTTGCTAAGTCTCTAAGGCTGGTCTCAGAACTATGATCCTCTTGTGTCAGCCTCCCAAGTACTGGGATTACAAGTGTGCACCACCATGCCAGTCACATACAGCTCATTCTAAGGAAATAAGTATTTAATTTTCTTTTTCACCTTATTGCAAAAAATAAATTAAAGTATCATGCCTCTATTTATAATCATTGTGCTTTATAGGGTTTATAGCAGATAGAAATTGTGACATGTTATAGTAATTCTGTGATTATTGCTTTAAACAGGAAAAAAATATATAAACATGTTATTTTTCCAAACTCTTACATCTTCCCCCTCTAGCAAGAAAAATAAGTAATCAAATAAATTGCATCCAGACCCAAGTTAATTTAAATGGCCCCCAAGTTGTTTTGGATCTAATTGATTATATTATCTTCAAGTTTTTTCATTTGTTTGGTTTGTTATATTAATATACTATTTTTGTCTATCCACCCAAGTCCTACCTTTTACAAGAAAATTTAACTTGTTTTTATTTTCAAGGTATAAAAATTGCCAATTATATTGGTGCATACCTATAATCCCAGCACTTGAGAGGCTGAGACAGGAGAATTACAAGTTCTAGTCCAACCTCAGTAACTTAGTGAGGTCCCTCAGAAAGTTATTGAGACTCTGTTTCAAAAAATAGAAAGGAATGAGGGTATATCTTGAAGATAGAAGGACTTTGGGCTTAACCTTCAGTAGCAAAACATTTAAAATTAAAAACAAAAATAAAAAGTACTGGGGATGTAACTCAGAGGTAGAATCCTCCTGGGTTCAATCTTTAATACAACAAGGTATAAAAGTTTTATTGTGTTGCTAAACTACAGAAACAAGATAAAACTATTTATAAAGTGAGACATCTTTGTTTAAAAAACACAGATTATAATAAGTACTCATCAATCTTAACACCCTTCTAAGTCACTACAAAGAAAATTTCTTCAAGAAATCTAAGATCAAAATGAGTTAATATTCAAATAAGTCTCTATATTATTATAAAAATTATTTCAGGTACAATTGTTTTCCCATTCATATACTCAAAACTGGACAAAAAGCTACAATTGTGAAAACTTGTGCATCTACTATTATTATACTATTGCTATTTAAATTGATCCCAAATATTTTTATAACAAAGTTAAGAAAAATTAAACTGATTAGACAAAGCTAAGTTGCAATATAACTTTCTGTATCTAATATTGTTTGACCCTATTCCACTTTGGTGTTACAGAATGAGTCAAGTGCTTTTATCCCTCAGATAAATGCTTATAGGAAAGAGAATCATTTGCTTTGGCTTCTTGCCTTTGGGAAATTCATTATTAACCAACTCTTTAGCAGATCTCCAAGAGCCATGTCCTCTGGTTAAGTGGGAGTGCTTTCTGAGACAGGAAAATTGAATAATGCTTCAATCAATATTCCTGAATATTTTGCATATTCCTGGAATGGTGAATAGGTTTTTCACTTTGGTTCTAAATCAGATAAGTGAGAGTGGCTACTTGGTGTCTGTGGGGTCCTCTCGAC
>PVLC010001330.1:88946-147904 GCA_004027655.1 Graphiurus murinus | reverse complement strand
GGAAGTTTAATTAGCTTTCCAACCAACCAAATTTCTGCATTCGAGTCTTAACCATATTTAAGTGTTACTGTGGCTTCAAAGAAGCTATTGATTCTGAAGTAGTGGGTTTTGATTGAGTTGACTGTTTTTAAAAAACTGTTTGGATTTTAATTGTGATGCAGAAGTTATAGTAACAAACATTTGGTTTTGTACAGACATTTCCACTCTGGTGGATAAGTTCAATAAAGGTCATATCCCAAACTAGTTCTAAAATTGCTTGTTTGTACTGGGAACTTTTCTTTTGACTATCTTATCTCATTCAGCAGTATCTAAGCAACTTCCCCTTAGGAATTGAAGTCAATCTCTAGCTCAACAAAGTCAGATAACCCAAGTATTTTTAATATCATCTAATGAGCTTTTAAAGATTTTAGAAGTTTGGCAGGAGCTGGAGTGGGAATAGTTGTTTGTCCATCCATCTGCTTGTGCTTTTTGTATGACAGCATACCACCTATACACTTATTTCAGTGGTGGACTTGGACTGGTAGGGAAGATCTTGTATGTGGTTATCATACGAACTAGATTTGAAAGATATCAGTGCTTTGTGTTCCTGGCACTGCTTTCAAATCAAAATGTTAGCTTTGGGGAATATACTATCTTTGTTTTATAGAAAGTCAGGGTTCCTTTGGAAGTACCAAGTTATGGTAGGGCTACTAAAAGCTTGACGTAAAAATTGATGTGGTTGAGCTTAGTGGATCATTTTGATATTTAGATTTGAATAAGTTCCAAATTAAAAAAAATTAATACTTGGAATGTGGACATAAACATTCCAAACCATCCTTTCCCCTCACTAAGGAGACCAATATGACATGGAACTTTCCAGAGGTAATGTTACAAATATGAGGAAAGGAGGCATTAAGTTGCTTATTTAGGTGAAAGCCGGTCCCTGTCTTATTTTGGCCTCAGGGATTACCGCTGCTTTGATCTGCTTTCACCAGAATAATTGCAAACTACACATTAAACTGTAGGCTACCTCTTGGGTTGCTCGAGAGGCACCTGGGTTAGAAAAGTATGCTGCTGGAACGCAGTGGTTTTAGCCCCAGGGTTAGGGTCCAAAGACGCTGTGACGTGCCGGAAGCGCTGGGTTTGGGACTGACACCGCGATCCTCACCTGACCGAGTCCTCCCGCGGCCGAGGGGCCCACAGGCGGGGCCTCCGGTCCCTGGGAATTTTAGCGAAAACGAGTCTCCTCCCCCCGGGCCGCTGGGGGGCGGGCTCCGGTCTGCGCGGGCCGCGCCCGGAGGTCAAGGGGCACGGCGCTCCGGATGCCGGCCGCGGGCAGCCCGCCCCTGGGGCAGGTGCGCTCCGAGCCTGTGGGCGCCGCGCACTGGCCGCCGCGGCGGCTCGGACGCCCAGACCCGGGCGCTGCGGCTGCGGCCGCGGCCGGGGCCGGGAGGGATGCGGCTGGCGCCGTAGCGGCCCGCGGGGGGCGGGGAGGCCGCCGTGAGGAGGCGGAGCCGCGAGGCCCGCCCGCCCGTCCGCCCGGGCCGCCGCGGTCCCCTGCGCTCCTCCCCGCTCGCCGCCGCACGCCCCCGCCCGGGCCGGCCTCGCCTCCGACGCGGCGGCCGCGGCTTCCCTGGCGCTGCGCTGCCGGAGGAAGCGGAAGCAGGCGCCCGCCATGGAGGGGAACCGGGATGAGGCGGAGAAGTGTGTGGAGATCGCCCGCGAGGCCCTGAACGCCGGCAACCGCGAGAAGGCCCAGCGCTTCCTGCAGAAGGCCGAGAAGCTCTACCCGCTGCCCTCGGCCCGCGGTGAGACCCCGGCCCTGCCTCGGCGCCGCGGCCCCCGCCCCACCGCGCGCCGAGCCGCCGCGGCCCGAGCTGCAGGCCAAGCGCCCGGCCGGCCCGGCCCCGCCGCCAAAACGCCCTCCGCCCCGAGCGGTCCCCAAAATGTCCTGCCGGTGCTCCACCGAGAGGAGGAGGTCCGGTCCCGTCTCACCAGAGTGGGGTTTTATGCACGGGTGTTTGATTGTGTGGCCCCTTCCCTCCGCATCCTCACCCCCTAGGCCCCTAATGAAGTGCGGGGAACTGGGAACTGTAGTGGCTAATCTCAGGTTTCACCGTCTCTGGACTCCGTGGAAAGCTGTTCCCAAACATCTTCGAATACCTGAGATGACATTGCTTTTCCCTAGGAGAGAGAGAAATCCTTTACAAGAGAGGAGCACATACTTGGCAAGAATGATGAAGCATCAGTAATGATTTGCTAAATAGCATAGGGCTTAATAATACCATAATTATTGACGAATTAGATAAATCTCTAAGGAATAGGGTACTGGACTTCTTTTAGTTAAATTTATCTTATTCATTGTCCTCTACTCAAGGCTTCAAAGTAACATACTTAACACAAAGTCTAAGAGTTCTACCTAGCATTTTATATGAATTATTTTACTTATTCCCCAGAACAGTCCTATGTGAATACAGAGGATTCATTTGACACGGGTTACCAGTGTGAAAAGATATTTTCGTGAACGAATGAATGAAGGAATGCCAGAATGAATGAAAGTATTTTACCCAAGGTCACATAATAATTAATGACAAAGTCAGAATAGTAGGTGAGTTTTCAGACTCCAAAAGGCCTTAACCACTACACTATTGCCCTGCCAATAGGAAAACATTTCGCTTGAGGCTCAAAGTATTTCCAGTTAAGAAGAAAATTATTGACGAGTTAATAAGAACGTGGGCCGGGCTTGGTGGTGCACTCCTGTAATGCCAGTACTTGGGAGGTTGAGACAGGAGAAGTACAGGTTCAAGTCCAGCCTCAGCAATTTAGGGAACTCCTATTTCAAAATAAAGAATAAAATAGGGCTGGGGATGTAACTCAGAATGCCCCTGGGTTCAGTCATCAGTACCACACACTTAAAAATAAAGTTGGGGCTGTTTATTTCATTGTTTTCTTAATTTCTTTTCTACTTTGATAAAGTCCTTGTGCACTTTTCTCTTTTTCCTGTATCTGACATTACTACAAAACACTGTATCAGAGAGGATAGGAAAATGAAGTGGAAAAAAAAGAAAGGGGTTACTTTTTTTTTTTAATTGTGAAAAGCACAACATAAAATTAACCATCCTAAGCTGGGTGCAGTGGTGCACCCCTGTTATCTCAGTATCTGGGGGGCTGAGACAGGAGGATCACAGGTTCCAGGCCAGTGTGAGACCCTGTTTCAAAATAAAAAATTAAAAGGGCAGGATAGTGTAGCTCAGTGGTAAAACATCTCTGGGTTTAATCCCCAGCATACGCCCCACCCCAAATTACTATTTTAGCCATTTTTAGGTGTATAGTTCAGTAGTATTAAGTATATTCATATTGTTGTGCAAGGGATCTTCCAAACTTTAAGATCTCATCACACTGAAACTGTAAGAATTAGTTCTATCTTCACCCTTTTTCTTTCTTTTTTTTTTTTTTTTTTTGCGGTACTGGGGATTGAACTCAGGGGCATTCTACCTCCAAGCTATACCCCCAGTCCTACCTTTTACTTTATTTTGAAACCGGGTCTCACTAAGTTGCAGAGTGCCTCACTATATAGCTGAGGCTGGCCGCGAACCCGGATCCTCCGGTCTCAGCCTCCCGAATGCTGGGATTACAAGCGTGCACCACCACGCCCGGCTCTTCCCCCTTTTTCTTATCCCCTGACAACCACTATTCTGTTTTTTCTATGGACTTGACTACTTTAGATATAAGTGAAATCATACAGTGTTGTCTTTGTGTGATGGGCTTATTTCACTTAGCATAAAGTCTTAAAGTTTTGGCAATGTTGTAGCATGTGACAAGTTTCCTTTACTTTAAATGCTGAATAATATTTCATTGTATGTATGTATACACCACATTTTGTTTATTCATCTGTCAGTGGACTTTGGGTTCCTTCCATCTCCTGGCTATTGTGAATAATGCTCTTCTGGACATGGATATGCAGAGATCCTGCTTACAATTCTGATTATCCAGAAGTAATATTGCTGGAAAATAGGGTAATTCTCATTTTATTTTTCGAGGATCCACTGTACTGTTTTCCATAGCGACTGCACCATTCTATATTCCCACTGTCAGTGCACAAGGGTCCCAGTTTCTCACCATCCTCAACACTTATTCTGGTTCTTGTTTTGAATAGTAGCCATCCAAGAGGGTATGAAGTAATATCTCATTGTGGCTTTGATTTTGCATTTTCTTGATGATTAGTGTTGTTGGACATCTTTTCAAATGCTCTTCAGCCATTTATATATCATTTTTGGAGAAATATCTGTACAAGTTACTTGCCAATTTTAAAGTCAGATTCTTGTTTTTTTTTGTTACTGAATTGTAGAGTTCTTTATATATTCTGGACATTAGCTCCTTACATACTTGGTTCACAAATGTTTTCTCCCATTCTATAGATTGCTTTTTTCATTGTGTCATTTGGTACAGAAAAGTTTTTAAGTTTTATGTAGTCCCATTTGCCTATTTCTGCTTTGCTGCTTGTGCTTTTGGTATCTTATTCAAAAAATTGCTAGGAGTTAATTATTTTTGAATCCCCATTAATGCATAAAGATGTGATTTAACTTAGTCGTCATCTAGTTCTAGAGAGACAGTTTCAGCATTAAGTAAATATATAAATATATACATATTATATGTATACACGTGTAATATATATATGTATATATATATACATACCTGTGTGCGTGTGTGTGTATGTGTGTGTGTGTGTGTGTTTTGCAGAACTGGGGATGGAACCCAGGGCCATTCTACCTTTGAACTACACCCCCAGCCCTATTTTTTAATTCTTTATTTTGAAACAGAGTCTCGCTAAGTTGTGGAGGGCCTAAGTAGCTGAGGTTGGCTATGAACCTGCAATCCTCTGATCCTCCTGTCTCTGCCTCCCAAGTACTGCGATTAAAAGCCTGCACTGCGCTACCATGCCTGGCTTAAGTAGGCACATTAGACAGTGTAATTTGGCTTTTGAATTACATCAGTTAGTTTGTAATCCTATTCTTGGTCAAGTTGGCTTTTGGCTTTTTCATTTGTACAGTGGAGACAACATGTAGATCTCATCTCACTATGTGACGATTACATGGATTAATTCATATGAAGTACTTAGCAGTAAGCACTTGATTAATTTTTATATCATCTCTATTTTACAAGTGTTATGATCTGAGAATTCTTAAACCTGCCAAACTTATACAGTAGGACATGCTTCTATCATGTAAACAACTTGGATTAGTCTATTAAAAGACACTAAAATATCAAAACACAATACAGTTGTTACTCTTAAAGATACAAACATGGAAAAAATTAAGAAAAGTTAAGAGTGAAAGTTGATGGTACAAATGTGACATAAGGGCAGTATGTAACTACCAAATAAAAGCGATAAGGGTGTACTGGTGGGGTACTCTTAAAAAACCTTAGTTAAGCTGGGCATATAGCTCAGTGTTAGAGCATTTGTCTGGCATTTGCTAGGCCCTGGGTTTGATCCCCAGTACCACAAGAAAATAAAACTAAAAAATTAAATTTTTGAGCCAGGAGTGGTGGTGCACACTTGTAATCCTAATACTTGGGAAGCTGAAACAGGAGGATCATAGGTTCAGGGCCAGCCTCAGCTACTTAGTGAGACCCTCGTCAACCTAGCAAGACCCTGTTTCAAAATAAAAATAAAAATAAATTAGGGCTAGGGGTGTAGTTTAGAGAGAGAATGTCCCTGGGTTTAATCCTCAGTGCCACACACACACACACAAAAAAAAAAACCTTAGTTAAGATACAGACTTTGAATCCAGGCATGGTGATGCACGCTTGTAATTCCAGTACTTGGGAGACTGAGACTGGAGGATCCCAAGTTGGAAGTAGCCTCAGTAATTTAGTGAGGCTCTTAGCAACTTAGGTTTAAAAAAAAAAAGTATGTCTGAGGGTGTAGCCTGGAGATAGAAGGCCCTTAGGTTCTACCCCCCTCCAAAAAAAAAAGATGCAGACTTTGTCTCTGACATCTTGGTAATCAGGGACAAATTTCAGCTTTAATTATATGTGAAATGAAGATGTCATCACAGGGTGATGTGAGTTGGAATGAAGTTATGTGCAAATATTTAGGAAAGTATTTACATAGAACATTCTCAGAAGATGCTTATTTTTATTATTATTTTTATTAATCTTATTTTTAATCATATGTCAGGCAGGAAGTCTGATTGATGAAATACTTTAATAAGTTGGCAAGAGTTTTCCTTGAGGAAACACTTGATATCCAGATGAGTCTAGAACATCGTTGCTTTTCAGTTATTTTACAGTATTACTTTCAGTAGACTTCTTGAATTGTATACCTTTCAGTTATTTTTCATGCTATGAATTTAGGTTTAGAAGTGCATAAATTACTACCACATCAGAAATACAAGTATTCCAGAAAAATAATGTCAGTAAGCAGAAAGTAAGTTACATATTGTTTTCTTAAACTGTATCCTCATTGAATTATTGACTTCTTGGGCTTTTGTAGACAGATATAGTCTCACTGTTTTAATGCTTCACATTGCTATTTTTTTTTTTTTGCGGTACCGGGGATTGAACTCAGGGGCATTCTACCTCCGAGCTATACCCCCAGCCCTATTTTTTTTTTTTTTTTATTCTTTATTTTGAAACCGAGTCTCACTAAGTTGCGGAGTGCCTCACTAGGTAGCTGAGGCTGGCCGCAAACCCGGATCCTCCGGTCTCAGCCTCCCGAATGCTGGGATTACAAGCGTGAGCCACCACGCTCGGCTTCACATTGCTATTTTAATATTTCATTCTTTAATAGTAATTGGGGAGCCGGTCATGGTGGCTCACGCTTGTAATCCCATCATTTGGTAGGCTGAGACTGGAGAATTCGGGTTCTCGGCCAGCCTCAGCTACCTATTGAGGCACTCCAAAACTTAGTGAGACCCTGTTTCAAAATAAAGAATAAAAAATAGGGCTGGGGGTATAGCTTGGAGGTAGAATGCCTCTGAGTTCAATCCCCAGTACCACACACACACAGAAAAGTAATTGGGGTACTGTTTGAGTATGGTTTGTTTTGGGTTTTTTTTGTAGTATTGGGGATTTTTTTTCTTTATTTTGAAACAGGAGCTCACTAAGTTGCAGAGGGCCTCACTAAGTAGCTGAGGCTGGCCGTGAACCCAGATCATCCTGTCTCAGCATCCCAAGTACTGGAATTACAGGTGTGCGCCACTACACCCAGTTGAGTATAGATTTTTTTAAAAAGAGAAGAGCATTGTTTTTAAAACCATAATCTTATTTTTAATCGTATGGTGCCCTACAACCTCAAAAAGGCCATTCTGCACATACTTCAATGAGTAGATAAATTTGTAGAGTTTCATAAACTTAGTTGGCTTACCACCACCCCCTTCTGGGGTGGGGAGGGAGCACCTCCCTGGAAATCTACCTTGTTTAGGAGAGTAAACAAAAAGATGCAATGACAAATTTGTGTTCCTTTATGTATAGGGGAGGTGGTATTGCCCACTTTGGGAACCTATGACTTAACGAATGAATAATCTTATAAATTTGCAGCATCTATCTGCACAATGGCAATTAAAGTAATCCTTTGATTTTTTTTTTTTTTGCTCATGTGAGATATAACATGTTTAAATATTTCTTCTTTCATTTTTACGACGTTAAGTTTATATTTAATAAAAAATGGAAAGTTCTTTCCCTGCTTGTCTCACCTAAAATGGGAAGGCTTTTTGAACATTGTTATACATTTGGAGTATTTTCCAGCCTCTTCCTTTTAAGATAATTCTATTCCTTTTTTAAAAAAATTTGGCTTAAATACAATTTAGTGAGAAAGAGCTGGAGAGTACTCAGGAGGCTGAGACAGGTGTATGTTCTTTTTAAGATAAAACAGCTTACAAGTTTATACTGTTAGTTTATATTTTTAGTTAAGCATCTCAGAGTTTTTACTTAACATTTTTCAGGGCCAGGCATGGTAGTGCACACTTGTAATCCTAGTACTTGGGCGGCTGAGACAGGAGGATCGCAGCAGGTTCTTGGCCTGCCTCAGCTACTAGTAAGGCCCTCCACAACTTAGTGAGACCCTATTTCAATATAAAGAATAAAAAATAGGGCTGGGGATATAGCTCGAGGGTAGAATGCCCCTGAGTTCAATCCCCAGTACTGCAAAAAAAAAAAAAAAAAAAAATAGGGCTGGGGGTGGAGCTCGGAGGTAGGTTTCATCCCCAGTACTGGAAAAAAAAAATTTTTTTCAGCTGTTTTGTTGTTTGTTTTTATGTGTGTGGTACTGGGGATTAAACCCAAGGGCATTCTACCTCTAAGCTACACCTCTAGTACTATTTATTTACTTATTTGGTCTGCTAAGTTGCTGAGGCTGACCTCAAACTTGTATTCCTCTTTTCTCAGCCTCTCAAGTACTGGGATTACTGGCCTGTGCTACCACTACCACACTCAGCTTATTTTTAAAGTTTTTATTTCTTTGTGTGTGTGTATGGCACTGGGGATTGAACCCAGGGGCACTCTACCTCTGAGCTACACCCCCAGCCTTTTTTAAATTTTGAAACAGGGTCTCTAAGCTACTGAGAGCTTCCATAAGTTCCTGAGAAATGTCCTCAAACCCACGATCCTCCCCTCTCAGCCTCCTAGGTACCGGGATTATAGGTATGCTCCACAATGCCGGGCCTCATCTTTTTTTCTTCAGTAATAATCCTGGTTCTCAAAGACATAGGATGTTACAGAATATGTCATGCTTACTTATTTGCTTTATGCCATATCATGTACATAATAGTTTCATAGTAATATTATCAGTATTCACTCACCAATATAATTATTGAAAATAGTTAAATTTTAATATATACTCCATTTTCCCATTTAAGTTTGAAATAATTTTAAACCCATAGAAAAGTAACAAGAACAATACAGATTTACATTTATTCAGTCATATAACCCATAACCATATTTTGGTCAACTATAGATTGCATGTGTATTGATGGTCCCTTAAGATTATATCACTTAGTGATATCATAGCCGTCTTAGTTTGTGTAGATATACTTTGTCTCCCCACAATGATGAAATTGCCTAATGATGCATTTCTCAACATGGATCTTTGTTGTTAAGCAATGTGTGACTAAAAAATAATGCAGACCTCATACAAAGAATAACAAACTCTCATATACATTTCATTCAGGCTCCTTGTTTGTTAAAATTTTACTTTCACATTCTTTATATTTTCTTCCCTCCCCCCACTTTGTTCTTTTTTATTGTAGTTTTTCTTAAACCAATTAAGAGTAGAAGTAGATATTATGACCCATTACCCCTGAATAATTCAGTGTATGTTTTCTAAGACAAGGATAGTCTTAAATAACCACAGTATAACCATCAAATTTAGGAAATTAACGCATGGACTTCATTCAGATTCTACCAGTGTTCTCAGTTGCCTCCCTTATGTTAAAAAAGGCATATGTTACATTAGCTGTGTATGATGTTTTATTCTTCAGATGACATCTTTTATTTTCTTTGTTTGGCTGTGTGTGTGTGTGTGTGTGTGTGTGTGTGTGTGTGTGTGTGTGTGTGTGTGTGTTTGCTTGGGATGGAACCCAGGGGCATTCTATCTCCAAGCTATACCCAGCCCTATTTTATTTTTTATTTAGAAGCAGAGTCTCACAAAGTTGCTGAAAGCCTTGCTAAGTTGCCACGGCTAGCTTTGAACCTGTCAACCTGTCTCAGCCTCCTAAGTACTGGGATACTTGGACTTTTTTTTTTTCAGTACTGGGGATTGAACTCAGGGGCATTCTGCCTCTGAGCTATACCCCCAGCCCTATTTTTTATTCTTTATTTTTAAACAGGGTCTCACTAAGTTGCAGAGGGCCTCACTAGGTAGCTGAGGCTCACCTCAAACCCGGATCCTCTGGTTTCAGCCTCCCAAATGCTGGGATTACAAGTGTGTGCCACCACGCTTGGCTACTTGGACATTTTTAATGAATATAAGCCAGTTATTTTATAGAGTTTTCCTCAATTTTGGGTTTGATAATTTCCTCATATAGTTTTTATTTTTCTTCTTCAATAATACCAGAAAAGTGATGTTGTGTTCTTAGAGTAACATATCAGGAGACATCATTTTTGGTTTGTTACTTACTGGTGAGATTACTTTGATCACTTAGGTTGGTGATTGCCAGGTTTTACTATGCAGTTTGCTCTTTTCCCTATTGCAATTAATAAATACTTTGTGGGGAAATATTTTGGAACTGTAAATGACCTGTTCGTCAACAGACTTTCACCATTTCCTTGTAGCATCCATTGATGATTCTTTCCCAAACAAATTTCTGATGGTTACCAAATGGTGGTTTTCTAATTTCATCATTCCTTCCACATTTATTAGTTGGCATATAGTCTTATTTATCTGGATAGATTTATAGGTTCCTATTTAATCTATTATTACTTATTTTGGTGCTCAGATTTAGTCAGTGGTCACCCTCTCAAGCTGGCTCCTGTGTTGTTTTGATACATCTTCTTCAGTCTTTGAACTTCTTTACTCTCTGAAACAAAACAATTTTGTCTCATTTTTTACTTCTCTACCCTAGGAATCAGCTGTTTCTCCCAGGAGCCCTGTTTCCTTTTAGAGAAAATGGTATTTAGAAACTGAGATATTGTCACTAGATAAGCTCATTGCTATAGAGGTATTATTGCTTCTGGTCCTCTGAGTAGACAGACCTAGGAAATATATGTATGCATGAAGGCATGGATATATATATATATGTATGTATACACACATGTATACATATATATGTGCATGTTATATGTTTGAATGTGGATATACATCTATAGCAGTTTGATGTACATTAATTTTGATATGTGTAAGAGGCACACATGTATGTTCACATGCCTCTATTTCAGTGCGGCACCATAGGGTTCATTCTAGCCTTCTCTATTTCCATAATTGTAATCCTATTCTCTGGCAATGAGAAATGTGGGTCCCACTTATTTCCCCCTCTGTATAATAAATTGCCTCCTTGACTGCATTGGTGCAGGCCCTATCAAGCTCAGCTGTGTTTTTGGCAAGGACTGCCTCCTTGGTCCCACTAAAATTCCTTAGTCCAAGCCTCTTAGGCCCCTGCCAACTCCAGCTGCCAAAAGAAAGAGAAGGGAAGATATCTAATAAATTGTGTGTGTATGTGGGGTACTGGGGATTGAACCCAGAAGCATTCTACCTCTGAGCACTGATTTATTTTTTATTAGGAAATGGTCTCACTAGGTTGCTGAGACCATTGCTGAGTTGCTGAACTAGCTGTGAACCTGTGAACCTCCTGTATCAGCCTTCTAACTACCAGGATTACAGGAATGTGCCACCATGCCTGACTACATCCAATAATTTTTTTTTGCGGTACTGGGGATTGAACTCAGGGGCATTCTACCTCCGAGCTATACCCCCAGCCCTATTTTATTCTTTATTTTGAAACCGGGTCTCACTAAGTTGCGGAGAGCCTCACTAGGTAGCTGAGGCCGGCCGCGAACCCGGATCCTCCGGTCTCAGCCTCCCGAATGCTGGGATTACAAGCGTGCGCCACCATGCCCGGCTCATCCAATAATTTTTTAACATACCATTTTTAAATTATTTGAAGTATATCAGTAGTGTCAGAACAGCATCATTACATAGTATATGCTTCTTCTTTTAGTCTTAATTCTATAAGTGACTATACATTTAATGTTCAACACCAGTCATTATGTCAATGTATATGTACGGATTTTGGATTTCTGAATCTTGTTTTCTAGTAGATTCCCAGGAAGGACTTGTGGGAACTCTGTTTCTTAAGTTCTAGAATGTTGAGAACAGTTCATCTGCGGCCTTACTACTAGATGTCAGTTTGGTGGATACAGAGTCCTTGGCTCACATTTTTTCCCCTTAGGTATCTAAATATGTTACTCCATTGTTTTGTGGAAGTACTGCTGCTGCAAGCAAAATTCATTCACAATCTAAATTGTATTTCTTTGTAAGTCATTTGATTTTTTTTTATTTAGATACCCAGTTAATTTTATTAGAATATATATTTGTGTTGGTTATTCTTAGAATTCTGAAGTATGTGATGTACCCTTTCATTGTTATTTTTCAGATGTTTTTGTATATTAGAAGACTTTTCACCAACTATTGTATTTGTTCTATTCCCTTTATTTTTATTTTTCTAATTGAGAACTCCAGAACTCTTTTTGTACATTTGTTGACTTTTTAAACTGTCTTTAGTATTTGCTAAAAGTTGCTGAAGCTGTTCTTGAACCTTGAATCCTCCTGTCTTAGCCTCTCAAGTTCTAGGGTTACAGGTGTGTGCCACCATGTCCACCTGATTTTTTCACTCATTTTTATGTGATGCTAGTTTAGTTAGACTTTCTAAATACACACAGATCCTCCTGTTTTTGTGTAATGTTTAAAAATATGTCACCTTGCTAGATGACAACTTCTCACTCCTTTCTCATTCCCCACTTTTTATCTGAGTTTCTCTTAGTTCTTTCTTCCTTGTTTTCTTTTCATCATTGTCATTCTGTCCTCTTCTGTTTGAGTGCTAATTCCCAGCTGTCTCTCCTTGTTATAGCTTTGTTCTGAAAGAACGCTTTGATTGGTGAGTTTGGCAGTCTATAGTGACTGGAGGGTTTTGTGCCCTTAAAGCTTTGTGTGGCCCTGGCACAATGTGCTACTATAGTGCTTTTTTTTTTTTTTTTTTTTTTTTTTTTGTGGTACTGGGGATTGAACTCAGGGGCATTCTACCTCCGAGCTATACCCTCAGCCCTATTTTTTATTCTTTATTTTGAAACTGAGTCTCAGTAAGTTGCAGAATGCCTCACTAGGTAGCTGAGGCTGGCCGCGAACCCAGATCCTCTGGTCTCAGCCTCCCGAATGCTGGGATTACAAGCGTGCGCCACCACGCCCGGCGCTATTGTTATATTATAGCTCTTGTAAAACCCATTCCTCTTAACACGCTTTGCTCAGTTTTACCTGATATGCTATATGGAGAGTCCCTGCTGGGTATTTTGGTTTTTTTCTGTTCTTTGGACTGTCAAATGTCCCATTACTATCATTTTCTCCTCATACAGATAGTAATATATACACAAATCTTTTTAGTTTTGGTGGTTTGTCTCTAACTTCTTTTTATTTGGGAACATTATGCAGGAATGTTTGATTTATTTTTTTTTTTTTACTTAGTTGCTCTGATTTTCTTTGAAAGTATTTGAAATTTAAATCTTAGGCTGTTGTCACAGCATTTGCCCAGAATTCCAACAAAAGTTTTCATGTTTAAATGTCATGAACCACTACCTGTTAGATTATGCTGGCTTCCCTAGTAATCACATTAAAACAGACTAAATTACAGCAAAAATCGACTATATATTTCTCTTGTTAATAACTTAGATTGGTCTGTTTAGTAACTTCCTATATTATCTTCAACTAGACCGCTCTAAAAACTAAATTTCCTATGTATTTGATGACTTCCTAAATCCATTAGCCAGAGAACAGGTAGAGTAGAAAGAAGTTTATATAAATAATATCTATATATTTACAAATTCGCCAGCAGAACTGTTAGAATTAAAATACATACATACAATGACTTTATTGATGAAATTCATATATCATGTAATTCACTCATTTTAAAAATTTATTTTTTTATTATTATTATTTTTTTGTGGTACTGAGGATTGAACCCAGAATCATTCTTCCTTTGATCTACACCTCCAGCCCTTTATTTGTTTGCTTGGAAACAAGGTCTTGCTAGGTTGCTGAGAGTCTCACTACTTGAGGCTGTCCATGAACTTGCAATCCTTCTGTCTCAGTTTCCCAAGTACTGGGATTACAGGCATGTGTCACCACAGCTTTACTCATTTAAAATATACAATTTAGTGGGTTTTTAGTATATTTAGCCATTGTGACAGTCAATTTTAGAACATTTCCTCACCACAAGTCAGGCACTGTTGTATGTGCCTATAATCCCAGCTTCTTGAGAGGCTGAGATAGGAGAATAATGAGTTAGTGGCCAGCCTGGGCAACATAATTTGACCATGTCAAAAAACAACAATAAGCCGAGCGTGGTGGCGCACGCTTGTAATCCCAGCATTCGGTAGGCTGAGACCGGAGGATCCGGGTTTGCGGCCAGCCTCAGCTATCTAGTGAGGCACTCCGCAACTTAGTGAGACTCGGTTTCAAAATAAAGAATAAAAAGTAGGGCTGGGGGTGTAGCTCGGAGGTAGAACGCCCCTGAGTTCAATCCCCAGTACCGCCAAAAAAAAAAAAAAAAAAAAAAAAACAACAATAAAACAGAAACTCATTAGCCATCACTCTTCTTTCTCCCCAGTTACACCCTTTCCCCACCCCTGCCCCTCTCCCCTTGGCAACAACTGATCTTCCTAACTTTATTTACCTATTTGGTGCATTTCATATAAATAGTTACACAGTATGTGGTCTTTTGTGACTGACTTCTTAACATGTTTTCATGGTTTATCCATGTTGTAGCATATGTCAGTACTTGGTTTCTTTTTATTTTTGAATAACATTCCATTGTCTAGGTAGTTCACATTTTATTTATCAGTTTATAGATATTTGTTTGTATCCACTTTTTTCATTGCTATCAACATTCATGAACCAGTTTTTGTATAGATGTATGTTTTCATTTATTTTGGATATATACCTAATAATGAGATTAAGTCAACTGGTAATCTTTCAAAGAACTACCAGTTTTTCAAAACAGCTGCACCATTTACATTCCCACAGGTAGTGTATTTAGGGTACCAGTTTTTCCACAAATACTTGATATTGTCTGTTTTTTATTATTGCCATAGTAGTGGATATAAAGTAGTATCTCATGTGACTTTGATTTTTATTTCCCTAGTGGCTAATAATCTTGAGCAACTATTTCATGTGCTTGTTGGCTATCTGTTTAAATCTTTTTTGGAGAAATATCTTTTCACATTCTCTACCCATGATTTTTGTTTGTTGTTATTATTTCTGGGTTTTTGTTCTTTGAAACAAGGTCTTACTATGTTGTCCAGTCTGACTTGAATTCCTAGGCTCAGGGGATCCTCCTGCCTCAGCCTCCTGAGGAGCCAGAAATACAGGTGCCTGTCACCATGCTTAGCTCTTGCCCCTATGTTTTTTTTTTTTTTTTTTTTTTTCGGTACTGGGGATTGAACTCAGGGGCATTCTACCTCCAAGCTACACCCCCAGCCCTATTTTTTATTCTTTATTTTGAGACCGAGTCTCACTAAGTTGCGGAGTGCCTCACTAAGTAGCTGAGGCTGGCCGCGAACCCGGATCCTCCGGTCTCAGCCTACCGAATGCTGGGATTACAAGCGTGCGCCACCACGCCCAGCTGCCCCTATGTTTTTAAATTGGATTTTTGGTCTTTTTATAATTGAATTGTAACACTTTTATATACATACACACACACACATACATATATCCATATATATATATTCTGGGTATACTTCTTTTATAACAAGTATTTTCTCCCATTCTGTGGATTCTTTTCACTCTGTTGATAGCTTTCTTTTTCAGTACTGGGGATTGAACTCAGGGGCATTCTACCTCTGAGCTATACCCCCAGCCCTATTTTTTTTTGTGTGTGTGTGTGTGGTACTGGGGATTGAACTCAGGGGCGTTCTATCTCCGAGCTATACCCCTAGCCCTATTTTTTATTCTTTATTTTGAAACCGAGTCTCACTAAGTTGCGGATGGCCTCACTAGGTAGCTGAGGCTGGTCTTGAAACTGGATCCTCCAGTCTCAGCCTCCCGAATGCTGGGATTACAAGCGTGCGCCACCACGCCCGGCTCTCCAGCCCTATTTTTTATTCTTTATTTTGAAACAGGGTCTCACTAAGTTGTGGAATGCCTCACTAGGTAGCTGAGGCTGGCCGTGAACCCGGATCCTCCGGTCTCAGCCTTCCAAATGCTGGGATTACAAGCGTGCGCCACCATGCCCGACTTGCTGATAGCTTTTGAAGTACAAAAGTGCTTAATTTTGATGAAGTCCACTTCTCTTTTTCCTTTGTTCTTTGTACTTTTGTCATCAGGTTTAAGGATGTTTTGCCTAAACCAAGATCACTAAGATTTACTTCTTTATTTTCTTAGAATTTTGTAGTTTTTATCTCTTAAAGTATATGCTATATTTTGAATTAACTTTTTAGTACAGCGTGATGAAGGGTGGGCAGAAGCTTTTGTATGTGATTATCTAGGTGATTCAAATTCTCAGAAAAACAGTATTTTCATTCTTATTCAATTCTAAGTATTTTTCAGTTTCTCTTCTGATTATTTGTTTGATACATGAGCTGTCTAGATATGTTTTTCCTTTCTAATGCATTTGTGATTTTTTTCAGTTACATTTTTATAATCGATTTCTTAGTTAAATGTATTGTGCTCATAGATTTTGGTACATATGACTCTTGTTCTTTTTGGATTTGAAGAAGATAACTAGATACAGTTAGTCAATTTTCATTTTGTGCCTTATAAAAAATGAATAAGAGCAGAGCAAGATGGTACACATCTGTAATCTCAGTACTTGAGAGGCTGACACAGTAGGATCAAAGGTTTGAGACCAGCCTCAGCAACTTAGGAATACCCTGTTTCAAACTAAAACAAAATAGGGCTGGGGGTGTAGCTTGAAGCTAGAATGCCCCTGAGTTCAATCCCCAGTACCCCCCCCCCCCAAAATATGAATACTCACCAGTTGAATATAATGTTTTATCTCTAAGATCGAGTTTGATAATGTAAATGTATATGTCATCTGTATCCATAGTTATTTTTTTTTAAATCTGCCTTATGTCAATTACTCATTGAAATGTGTTAAAATCTACTAAAGTGGGCTTCAGTGACATATGTGTGTAGTCCTAGGTATTTGGGAGGTGGAGGCAGGAGATTCAGCCTGGAAGTCAAGGCCAACCTAGCTAATATGTGAGACTCCTTCTCAAAAAAACAAAACAAATCTCCTACCAAGATGGTGAATTTCTGTTTTTTTTTTTTTCTTTAGTTCTGTTACCATTTATTTATTTATTATTTATTTATTTATTTATTTATTTATTTTTGCAGTACTGGGGATTGGACCCAGGGGCATTCTACCTCTGAGCTGCACCCCAGTCCTATTTGTGTGTGTGTGTGTGTGTGTTACTGGGATTGAATCCAGAGGCATTCTATCTTAGAGCCATAC
Organism: Graphiurus murinus; assembly: GCA_004027655.1. Lineage (NCBI taxonomy): Eukaryota > Metazoa > Chordata > Mammalia > Rodentia > Gliridae > Graphiurus > Graphiurus murinus. Next base: position 130,769 of record PVLC010001330.1, on the reverse strand, counting down.
CCCCAGCCCAATTTTGGAAATGGTCTCGCTAGGTTGACAAGAATCTCACTACTTACTGAGGCTGTCCTTGAACCTGTGATCCTCCTATCTCAGCCTCCCAAGTACTGGGTAAAGCGTGCACCACCACGCCTGGCTCTACCCCTATTTTTACTCTTTATTTTGAAACAGGGTCTCACTAAGTTACGGAGGGCCTCACTAAGTAGCTGAGGCTGGCCACAAACCTGAGATCCTCCTGTCTCAGCCTCCCAAGTGCTAGGATTACAAGCATGTGTCATTACATCTGGCTTTAGTTTTAATTTTTAATATGGAAAGTTTTAAGTATATACAAAATGAAAGAAGGTAGTATAATCAATACATCACTAATTTGTTTTTAATCATGAATATATACCACCAACTTTAATAGATTTCCTCTACCCCCATTCTTATGCCTATGCTCCCCAGATTATTTTAAAGCAAATCCTAGATGTAATTATTATTGTGTTATAATATATTCAAATTTTTACTGCACTATTTGCTCACCATTCCTTTTGTTCCTCAGCCTATCTGGAAACATTTTCTTTCTATCTGAAAAGTAGATATTAGAGTTCTCTACTGCAAGTCTTAGTGATAAAATTTATTTTTTATCTATTTGAAAATGTTTGTCTTAGCTGGGCGTGGTGGCTCACGCTTATAATCCCAATACTTGGGAGGCTGAGACTGGGGGATCCGGGTTCGCAGCCAGTCTCTGCTGCTTAGGCCCTCCACAACTTAGTGAGACCCTGTTTCAAAATAAAAAAATAAAAATAGGACTGGGCTCGGCAGTAGAATGCCTCTGAGTTCAATCTCCAGTACTACAACAAAAAAAAAAAAAAAAAAGAAGAAGAAAGAAAATGTTTGTCTTATATGCTTTCTGGAAAATTAATGCAGAATCCAAGTTTATAATTATTTTTTCTGAGCACTTTGAAAATAATAATCCAGCGTCTTTTTTTTTTATTTCTTTTTTCTTGTGGTACCAGGGATTGAACCTAGGGGCATTCTACTTTCAAGCTACCTCTCCAGCCCTATTTTTTATTCTTTATTTTGAAACAGGGTCTCACTAAGTTGCAGAGTTCCTCACTAAATAGCTGAAGTTGGCCATGAACCTGAGATCCTCCTGTCTCAGCCTCCCAAGTACTGGGATTATAAGCATGCGTCACCATGCCCGGCTTTTCCAGTGTCTTTTGACTTCTTTTGCTATTGAGAAATAAACAGGAAGTCTTAATTTCTGTCTCTTTGTGAGTAATCTAATCTACTTTAAAGACTATATCTTTTTCTTTGGTATTCTGCAGTTTCACTATAATATGACAAAGAAAGGTGTATCATAAGAGATCAAATGGTACTTAATAACTTAACATTTCTTAACATTTTCTACTGTGTGTGTGTATATGTATGTATGTACTGGGGATTGAACTCCCAGGGGCATTCTACCTCTGAGCTATACCCTAGCCCTATTTTTTATTTTCAAACAAGGTTTCACTAGGTTGATGAAAGTCTCACTACTTGTTGAGGCTCTCCTTGAGCCTGTGATCCTCCTGTCTTAGCCTCCCAAGCACTGGGATAACAAGCATGCGCCAACATTTTCTACTTCTAAATGGCAATTGGTGTCCTAAAAATAGTTAAGTATATTAGACAATACCTGCTATTTAAAAATACTCAATATAGTAAATTTTTTTGAAGAACAGTTTGTGATTTGTCTGATTTATAACTTTCTTCTTAAGATCTTGTGAATATACTTTGATTTAAACAGGCACAGTTTACTTTGTCTTTTCTACAGCACTACTGGAAATAATTATGAAAAATGGAAGCACTGCTGGAAATAGCGCTCATTGCCGAAAACCATCAGGTAGTAGTGATCAGAGCAAGCCTAATTGCACAAAGGACAGCACATCTAATAGTGGCGAAAGTGGAAAAGGCTATACCAAAGACCAAGTAGAAGGAGTTCTCAGGTAGGAATAAGTATGATTTATGTTTCAATTATAATTGATACTAATATAATTATAGATGTTATAACATCTATTGAAAGTGTTTGAAATATAATTTAATAGGACAGATATGAAGTAATTAACTCTGAATATTTTGTGCTTTATAATCTTCATAAAAATCAGTCTGTAAATTATCAACCTTATGGAAAATAAATTAATTAATTTACTTATTTATTTATTTTACAGTACTGGGGATTGAACCCAGGGTCATTCTACCTCTGAGCTGTACCCCCAGTCCTATTTTTTATTCTTTATTTTTTTCCCTTTATATTTATTTTATTTTTTGTGGTACTGGGGATTGAACCCAGGGAGCATTCTATTTCTGAGCTATATCCCCAGCCCTATTTTTTATTCTTTATTTTGAAACAAAGTCTTGCTAAGTTGCTGAAGGCCTCACTAAGTAACTAAGGCTGGCTGTGAACCTGTGATCCTTCTGTCTCATCCTCCCAAGTACTGGGATTACAAGCGTGCACCACCATACCCAGCTCAGATTTTATCTTTTAAATTAACTGAAAAGCTGGGCATTATGGCATTTACCTGTAATTGAAGTACTTGGGAGGTTGAGACAGGAGGATCACCAGTTCAAAGCCAGCCTCAGCAACTTAATGAGGCTCTCAGCAAATTAGTGAGACACTGTTTTAAAATAGGGCTGGGGGAGCTGGGAATGGTGGTGCACACTTGTAATCCCAGTACTTCGGAGGCTGAGACCAGAGGATCTGGGTTTGAGGCCAGCCTCAGCTACTTAGTGAGGCCCTCCGCAACTTAGTGAGACCCTGTTTCAAAATAAAGAATAAAAAATAGGGCTGGAAGTGTAGCTCGGAGGTAGAATGCACCTGGGTTTCATCCATCCCTAGTGCCACAAAAAAAAAAAAAAAAAAAAAAAGTAGGGCTGGGGTGTAGCTCAGAGGTAGAATGCCCCTGGGTTCAACCTCCAATACTGCCTACCCCATTTTAACTATATGTTACAAATCTCCAGAATAATTATTTTAAGGGAAAATAAGTTATTTTAATTTTTTGACACAATAAATTAAGTTACAATATTCAAAGAAGATGAATTGTCTCATATATGTCTATACACACATATGTACATATGTGTGTACGTGTATGAAAGTGGAAGTATTACATAGGAGAAGAAAATTAAGGGTAATAGCAATAGCATTTTCAATTTTTTACTTATATTAATGAAAGAGTTTTTTTCTATTTATAGTCTTTTTTCAAGGTTCTCCTTCTCTACACACACACACACACACACACACACCCATAATGTTCCCTCCATTTTGTTATTTTTTTGTTTTTTGGTATAGAGAATTGAACCGCAAAATATTCTACCTCTGAGCTACATGCCATCCCTTTTTATTTTTAAACGTAGTCTTACTAAGTTGCTGAGGCTGACCTGGAATCTGCAATCTTCCTGCCTCAGTCTCCCAACTACTGGGATTACAGGCATGCACCCACCCAGCTCTTTAGCTTTTTAATATTTTTCTTATTAATCTGATTATTGTCACTTATGTTGTTGTTTTAGTTTTACCTCATGATATACTTAAAGCAGAAGAATTAGTTGTGAAAAACTGTAAACTGTGTTTTCAGAATCTGGCTTTACTAGAAATATACTTAGAAATATAAGAAAAGGTTTTGCTAGGCGTGGTGGCACAAGCTTGTAATCCCAGTACTTGGGATGTTGAGACAGGAGGATTGCAGGTTCGTAGCCAGACTTAGCTACTTAGTGAGGCCTTCTGCAACTTAGGGAGACCCTGTTTCAAAATAAAGAATAAAAAATAGGGCTGGGGATATAGGAGGTAGAATGCTCCTGGGTTCAATCCCCAGTACTGCAAAAAAAAAAAAAAAAAAAAAAAAGAGATTTTCTGGATATAAAATTAAACTCTTTTGAGTATGGAACACTGAAGAATAGATTGTTTTGTTTCAATATTATCTGTTACTCTCCTAAGGAAACTAAAGTTTAAAGATGATAGATTAATCTGTACAGTGATTAACTAGGTAGTTTTTATGGAGAGTGACTTATAATGTAGTGAACTAACTTAAGTGAATAATAGTTAAAACAGATTAAATCAAGCTGGGCGTGGTGGTGCATGCTTATAATCCTAGTTCTGGGGAGGCTGAGACAGGAGGATCACAGGTTTGCAGCCATCCTCAGCTATTTAATGAGTACTTTGAGAATGGAAGAAAAGGATGAGAAAAGGAAAGAAGTAAGATTAAAAGAGAACTATGAAAGGGCAGAAGGGATTGAACCCAGGGCATTCTACCTCTAAGCTACACCCCCAACCCTTTTTTTTTTTTTCGTGTGGCACTGGGGGTCGAACTCAGGGGCATTCTACCTCCAAGCTATACCCCCAGCCCTATATTTTATTCTTTTTTTATTTTGAAACAGGGTCTCACTAAGTTGCGGAGTGCCTCACTAGGTAGCTGAGACTGGCGGAGAACTCGGATCCTCCAGGCTCAGCTTCCCAAATGCTGGGATTACAAGCATGCATCACCACACCCAGCTCCTATTTTTTATTCCGTATTTTAAAACAGGGTCTCACTAAGTTGCGAAGGGCCTCACTAAGTAGCTTTTTTTAACTTAACTGTAATTTGTAATTGAGGTATATTTGAGATGGGGTGTGTGTGTGTGTGTGTGTGTGTGTGTGTGTGTGTGTGTGTGTGTGTGTGTGTGTGTGTGTGTTTTTTTTACTGGGGATTGAATCCAGGTGTGTTCTACCTCCAAGCTACACCCTAGCCTTTTAAAAAAAATTTTATTTGTTTTTATTTTGAAACAAAGTCTCCATAAGTTACTGAGGCTGGTCTTTTACTTGTGAACCTCCTGCTTCAGCCTCCCAAGTACTGGAATTACGGGCATGCACCACCATGCCCAATTAGGGTTTTTATCTTAATTCAGGAAAGTGATTTGTCACCAATTTGTTCTCCAACCTTCGGTATTCCTGTTTCACCCTCCCAAGTATGGGGATTACAGCATGCACCCCCATGCCTGGATTTCTAAGCACTTCTGTAACAGTAGTACTATGTCAGAAGTAGCTGAATAAGTGTGTAAGTAAGAGACTGTTTTTGGATTTCTTTTGGGAAAAGCTTTAAGACAGCAGTGTGTTCAAACATTCCTGGAACCCACATCCTAAATCAAATTGTATTTTCTTGTTACTTTATGTTGAGAGCGTATATTCTCAATGAAGGATCCAAAATAAAGTTAATTTTTTTTTTCCTTAGAGAAACTATAGAATCACCTGTTTGTGTGATAGTTGAAAACTTTGGAGAATAATAGTCTTACAAATCTGGGGTGTGTGTGTGTTTAATCTTTATTTATTTATTATTTTTATTTACTGTTATTATTATATATATTTTTTGTAGTACTGGAGATTGAACCCAGGGGCATTCTACCTCCGGGCTACACCCCCAGTCCTATTTTTATTCTTTATTTTTGAAACAGGGTCTCACTAAGTTGCGAAGAGCCTCACTAAGTAGCTGAGGCTGGCTGCAAACCCAGATCCTTCAGGCTCCCAATACTATTACTGTTTTTTTTTTAATTTATTTTTTCATTTCCTCTAACCTAGCTTGGGATAGAGAAGGGGGGGAGTTGCCTAAGATATGGTAGGAATAGGGGGGAAGAACATTGTTACCTCCTTTAGTGTTGATTGATTGTGTTTGTATGGTTCTCCAAAGCTCAGAGGTCCTGGCTTTAGGCAGGGGGGACATCTTGAGAATGCAAGCATGAAAGATGATGGGTGCAGATACACTTTGTATGTTACTCAGAGTTAGACACATGGAGACTTAACAACATCGAGGGAGTTTCTATCTGTTGGCTTCTATTCTCTTTGTGAGATTGGAAATAAAGTTGTTCTCTGGGAGTTAGAAGAGATTAGGTTAAAAGCTAAAGGAGAGTTGTAAAAGTTTGGAATATATGCAGAGAAGAAAAGCCAGGGAATAGAAAGATTGCTGATTGATCATTGAAGGCCCAGCCACATTTGAGATCATGAATTCCTTGTGGGTAAATTTAGTACTATGCCTGTATTAGAAATTTAATCTCCATGTCAATATTTTTATTATATCTATATGTTTTCCTTCAGGAACTGATTATAATTAACATTCTTTTAATAGAATCTCTCTGTTATCCAAAATACTGAAGTCAGTGCCTTATATGAGTTGCCTTGCTGAATCATGCAATACTTATCTATTATATTAGTCTTCTTAAGTGTTGCTTTAGTGAGGGCACAGATCAGCAGAAAACACTTACATGCTGTATGTATTTGTTTTTTATTTTACTTATACACAGGGGATTTTTCTCAAGCATGTTGCCTAGTTGGTTAGCACAATTATGCAAACAAGTTGCTTGGTGACAATTTGGCTCAATGGGAGAAGCCATGCAATAATACTGCATCCATTGCATAAGTAAGAGCTAACTTATAGTAGACTGAAGAAAAATTAATAAATTCATTCTCTGTGAAACTAAGCTCTGCTTTGAGTTGAAATATTAAAAAGTAACTGAGGAAAATGTCATGGATCTTATTTGAAGAAGCTTTTAATATGTCATTGAAAAAAGACATCTCATTTAAAAAATAGACGAGATCAGCATGAAATCATTAACTGGACTGTTATTGTATTTTTATCTTAGGTCATTTCTGTACAAATGTTAACTCACTTGAATTAAGGGGACTTGATTTTAAGATTTGGTTTAAGTTCCACTTTTTTAAACGAAAGGAAGATAAATCATTTTGCTAAACTTATAAAAGAAATAATTTTTTGTCTCAAAGAGAAGTGTTTCCCCTAAACATCAGTACATTTTTAGTCTGTTAAAATTATCAAGCCGGGCATGGTGGCACGTGGTAGGAGGCAAGACAGGAGGATTGCAAATTCAAGGTCAGTCTCAGCAACTTAGTGAAGACCCTGTTTCCAAATGAAAAATAAAATAGAGTTGGGGATGTAGCTTGAAGGTAGAATGCCCCTGGGTTCAATCCCTAGTACACACATACAAAGAAGGAAGGAAAAGAAGAAAGGGAGGGAGGAAGGGAGGGGAGAGAAATCAGCTATGGCACCTGGAAAAAAAGAATTGAAAGATGAATGTCCTCTCCTACCCATGATGTTTTCATGCACATAAAAGAAGACATAAAGACTGGCCAGATATTTTGGGTTACCTCTACTCCCTCCCCCCAGTCTTCTTAAGTTATAAAGAAAGGAGGTTTTTTTTGGTTTATCATTCTGGTCTAAGTTTGAGGGGCTGTATCTATTGAGGGTGTTTCTCTGTTAATGGCCTTCTTACCAGCAGTGTCCCAAGGCAACACAGGATATCACATGGCAAAACAAAAGACAGGGAGGTTATGCATGTGAGTACCCCTTTTTAATTTCCTTCCCTTTTCTTTTTTTCTAATTCTTTGGTAAGGCTGAAAAGATTTGACTCTTTCAGAAAGGAGCAATCAACAAAAAGTGTGGCAGTTGTATATAGCTGGTGACCAGGAGCATAAACAACAGAATAAAATAAATATATGTACAATAATTTCTCATTTGGATGTGAAAATTTGGTGAATGAGTGTATTTGGAGCATTACTTGAAATATGTAGTCTTTAGTCTGTCCATTGTGGTAGTGACTTTATTCCTCTCTCTGGCTTCTCAGGAATTTTTCCTTTAATATATCATGAAAAATTGAGAGCAGGGAAGATATGGTGGGCTGGACACAGCTAAGAATTAGTAGTATAATTGTCTTTCTTGTCCAACCTTGTCTTTCTCTTTGTGGTAGTTCTGAGCTTTATGGCCTAAATCTTAAGAATATTTAAAATTCAAGCCTACCTTCTCTATCTAGCAACCCTTTCCTGAGTTCCTTTTTCCATTACTGAGCCTTATGTGCTCAGGAAATATCAAAACAGCTTTAGAGGGTTAATCTGGAGTACAATTAAACATCTTATACATTCAAATAAAATAGACTTTAGGATAGTTTACTGTTTTATTTATTATTTTATCTCTTCCGCATTTAGGTAGTGTCTGCCATATTCTTAGTTCTATTCCTTGTTTCACAGCCTATTTGTTTCTCCTCTATTCCAAATTTATTTTGGTGCCAACTCTGTTGTCATTATAGCATTCATTACCTTTGTTCTCAACATGCCTTTAGATTTTCACCATTTCTGCCCTCAAATTCATACACTTGTCTGTCCACTTCATCTGTTCATTCCTTCCCATACATATGGTGAGCAAGACATAGTATCTGCCTTCAAAGAGCCTCTAATCCAGAAGAATAGTCAGCAAGTAAACAGGCAATGCATTGTGGTAAGAGTAAATTCACTGTGGGATAAGACTAAATTAATAGGGCTTTGGAAACATAGAAGATGATCACCAAACCTAGGAATCTGGATTCTTGAGGAGAAAAAAGAATTAAGTTGAGGTGTAAAGAAGTTGTAGAAATTAGCTAAGCAAGCCAGAGGCTGAGCCAGTGCAGTGCACACACCTGTAATCCCAGCTACTAGAAAGTCTGGGGCAGGAGGAGTGCAAGTTTGAAGCCAGCCCGGGCAACATAGTCAGTCATGTCTCAAAATAAGGGCTGTAGATGGAGACTAGTGGTGGAGCACTTGCATAAAGGCTGTATGTTCAATACCCCAGTTCCCCAGTACAGAAAGAAAGAGAGATAGAAAGAAAAGAAAAGAAAGGAAAGAAGAACCAAAGAAGGAACATTCTGGGCAACAAGACCATTTGTAAATATGCAGGGGGAAAGAAAGTCTGCTTGAGTTCTGATTGTAAGGAAACAAAAGGGAAAGTATGGTCAATGGCGTATGAAGGGGTGCTTCTGTTTTTTTTTAACGGCACTGGGGATGGAACCCTGAGGCATTGTACCTTTGAGACCTTTGAGCTATTGGAAACAGGGTCTCACTAGGTTGAAGAGAGTCTCACTGTTTGCTGAGGCTGTCCTTGTACCTGTGATCCTTCTGTCTCAGCCTCTCCGTTACTGATTCTGACTTCATTATTCTGATTCTAAGACAGCAAGACTTCTAGATATACTAAGGTTTGAATCCATATTTGTGAAGCTTCCCTGATAACCATTTTTAAAATAGTTGGTCTACCCTTCTGTTCTTTATTCCTCTTTACCACTTTATTTTTTCTAAGTATTTATCAGCAGATGATGAACTTTATATTTTACTTATGTACTTATTTATTCCTTGCCCCTCTCCAGTTGTAAATTTAAAGTGACTAGGAAGCTGGGCATGGTGGCAAACACCTGTAATCCCAGTACTTGGGAGACTGAGACAGGAAGATTGCAGGTTTGGAGCCAGCCTCAACTACTTAGTGAGGCCCTCCACAACTTAGTGAGATTCTGTTTCAAAATAAAGGATAAGCCGGGCATGGTGGCGTACGCTTGTAATCCCAGCATTTGGGAGGCTGAGACCAGAGGATCCGGGTTCGAGGCCAGCCTCAGCTACCTAGTGAGGCACTCTACAACTTAGCGAGCCCCGGTTTCAAAATAAAGAATAAAAAAAAAAAAAAATAGGGCTGGGGGTATAGCTTGGAGGTAGAATGCCCCTGAGTTCAATCCCCAGTACCGCAAAAAAAAAAAAAAAAAAGGGCTGGGGGTATAACTTGGAGGTAGAATGCCCCTGGGTTCAGTCACCAGTACCACACAAAAAAAGAAAGTAACTAGGTTTTGTTTTTTGTTTTTAACTGTTGTATTAATCTTGAAGCATTTGAAATAATACTTAGCAGGAAGTAGTTGGTCGTTAAATTTTTGTTGAGGAACTAAATCCCTATTCCCACCTGTCACTTGGTTGTGTAACTTCAGGCAATTAACCACTCAAAGCCCTGATATCCTCATTGGTTAAATAGGAATAATAGCTACCCAATGAGGGGTAAATGAAGTACTGTGTAAAATAGCCAACATGATAAATCCTACAATTATTTATGTGAGATGTGTGTGACCAGATATAGTTTGAATTTAAAATTCTTAATTTTTTAGAAATATCGTTTAGAGCTGAATGTGGTGGCGCACACTTGTAATCCCAGTAATTGGGAGGATCACAGGTTCACAGCCAGCCTCAGCTACCTGGAGAGACCCTCTGCAACTTAGTGAGACCTTGTTTCAAAAATAAACAATAGAAAATAGAGCTGGGAGTATAGCTTGGAGTTAGAATGCCCCTGAGTTCAATCCCTAGTACCACACACACACACACAAATTACTTTTGTGCTCAGGAAATACTAACAAAACAATTTAATAATAATATTAGATAGTATATAACATCTTAGCAGGGTTTGAGACAGCAGCCCACAACCAAGTAGTATAATTTTGATAGCAAAATATATAAATATTCACACAAATGGGATAAATGAAGACTATACTGGCTTCATGTCCTTTCAGGTCAGATTTTGACTCTAAAAGACTTCAAGACAAGTTTTAGAATAAATGATTTTTCAGAACTTTGTAGATATTTACTTTGGATATGGAATTTTGGATCTGTATCTTGTACACAGTAGGTATCTCACAAGTACCATCCCCCCCCTCTTTTTTTTTTCCCTGTCACATAGTTTCTAAACATATCTAGGAGAATGAGTCTCCCAAAGTGGAGATTTCTGTATTATTACTGATATATCTCAAGTCCTTACGTCATTGGTCATAGTATTCACTAAATATTATTGACCAAATAAAGGAATATCATGTTTTGGAAATAAAACTGATAATTGTTAACTTTTTTAAGAATCTAAAGGAGAAAAAAATCCAAGTTTTTTTAAAAAAGAAGATGGTATAACAGATTTTTGTTGGTGTGCTTATAAGAAAATTATAACACTTCTGCCGGGTGTGGTGGCGCACGCTTGTAATCCCAGCATTCGGGAGGCTGAGACCGGAGGATCCGGGTTCGCGGCCAGCCTCAGCTACCTAGTGAGGCACTCCGCAACTTAGTGAGACCCGGTTTCAAAATAAAGAATAAAAAATAGGGCTGGGGGTAGAGCTCGGAGGTAGAATGTCTCTGAGTTCAATCTCCAGTACCGAAAAAAAAAAAAAAGAAAATTATAACACTTCTATAATCTTATATAATGCCTTCTTCTCCACTTCCTGGTTTATATAACAAATAATGAATGTTTTCATTATAAAGAGAGTTAAGGCTTATTCACTCCAAAAATATTTACTGAGAAACTACAGTATACCAAGCACTGAAATAGTTGATCAATCTTGTCTCCTTTCTGAGACCATTTTGGCAGTTCTTTTGCTGCCATGACCAATTATTCCTTAGATTATTTTACCTGTTACTACTGTCATCAAGATACCCATACATGGAACACAACCAAAGTCACAAAAATATTATACAAAAAATGCTGAAAATGTACTTTCTTTTGGATGTTGGGGATTGAACTCAGAGCCTCACACATGCTATATGCCTCACATCATGGCTTTTATGATGCCAGAGATCTGGTTGTGGGAGAATGCTGGCATCCAAAAGTACTTGCTGTTCTCTACTCCAGAATATTTCTTTTCTATTCCTAGTAAGCTTTAAATACACTAAGCTTTTACCTGTTTCAACTTTAAGGTATGAACTATGTAAGTAATCTTTAGGAGTGTGCTTATCACAATGGAAATTGGGTGTAACAATTTTTTTTAGTTCCATGTTGTATTTTCTTATATTTTATTTATAGAGGACCCAAGGCTTTTCAGAGAATGAATTAGATGAATTCCCATTAGCATAATGGTGCTGAATTAATTTACCTTGACAATTAAACCATAGGCTACTTCAGCTGTTTTACATACATCAAACTGTTGCTTTGGTCTTTGGTTAGATCCACATTATGCAAAAACAAAATTCTTGCAATGTAATGTATATTCATTCTTTTTTTTTTTTGACGGTACTCAGGATTGAACCCAGGGGAATTCTACCTCTGAGCTACACCTCCAGCCCTATTTTTTATTCTTTATTTTGAAACAGGGTCTCACTAAATTGTGGAGGGCTTCACTGAGTAGCTGAGGCTGGCCTTGAACCTGTGATCCTCCTGTCTCAGTCTCTCAAGTACTAGGATTATGAGCGTGCGCCACCATACCCGACTTACTCATTCTTAACTGACATAATTCCGGGGAGGGTGTTAGAAATTTTTTTCCACATAAATGTAGTATAAAATTGTTCTGATTTTCTCATTTTAGTTACAATGAATATGAACGTGTTATCCATCTACATTTTTTTTTTTTCCGATACTGGAGATTGAACCCAGGAGCATTCTACCTCCGAGCAACACCCCCAGCCCTATTTTTTATTCTTTATTTTGAAACAGAGTCTCACTAAGTAGCTAAGGCTGGCTGCAAACCGCAATCTTCCTGTCTCAGCCTCCCAAGTACTGGGATTATAAGTGTGTGCCACTACACCCGGTTCTTCATCTACAATTTTTATGGGATTTGCTTTACTCCTCTATAGTTGTGATAAACTACACTAAGGATATTCTCTCCTTAGACTGGGAAGAGGTTGGGGGAATGGTCTATGTCCAAATAATAGAATGAAGCGTATTAACCCTTAAAGGGATAAGCCATCACGTTAGGTTTTGAGAAAACAACTCACAAATACTTTTTATGCTATTCTAATAAATTAAAATTTAGAAATATATGACATTATTCCTTAAAATTTACATTATAATACTTTCTTATTTACAGTATAAACAAATGTAAAAATTACTATGAAGTACTTGGAGTTACGAAAGATGCTGGTGATGAAGATTTGAAAAAAGCCTATAGAAAGCTTGCTTTGAAGTTTCATCCAGACAAAAACCGTGCACCTGGAGCAACAGATGCTTTTAAAAGTAAAGTAAACTTTTTAAAGCAACTTGACTATTCTCTTTATAGAATTTATCTGACATTGTTTCAGAATATTAAACTTTGCTTTTAGACTGGTGTTTAGAAATGAGCACAAGTGAGGGTCTGCAAAATTCTTTGAAACTTTGGTATTAACTCATTTTATCCAGAGCCAAAGAAGTACAATTTGGTTTTACAAAAGCAACATGTCAGTTTTGACACATTCCTAAGTAACCTTTCTAGGTACTCATGCATGCTGCTGTGAACAAGTGGTGATGATTTTGCATATGCTTTTAGCATATTGCCATCTAATTCTAAGCCAGCTAAAAGGCAAGTACAGTTTTTATTAGAGACTGTCTAGAACTAGGATATTAGTTAGACTAGGTATCTTCTTAGTTTTCACATATTTCGATTAAACTTGGCACTTTATGTATTCTTTTTTTTTTTGGTGATGATACTAAGGATTGAACCCAGGCTCATTCTACTTCTGAGCTACACCCCCAACCCTTTATATTTTTTTTGTTTTGAAGCAGGGTCTCTGTAGATTGCTGAAAAAGTCTCACTACATTGTTGAGGCTGTCTCCAATCTGCAATCCTCTTGCCTTAGCCTCCCAAATATGGGGATTATAGGCGTGCGCCGCTGTGCCTAAGTACATTCTTTATGTGTTCTAATGTGATTTCAAAAAAAAAACTGGTTCCTTTTCTCCTACCCACTGTTCATTTTCCCTTTTTCCTTCCTCCTTTCAGTTTTTTGCCAATTTAGTAAATAGTATCAGAACTCTTATATTTTGTCATAATTCATTTATAGTAGTTGACTTCTAATTTATAGTAAAATGTTTAATTTGTGACTTTATTCTTGCACATTTGGCATTTATAGAGCTAGTTATGTTTACAGTGAAAAGGTAGGGTCTTAGGACGTGATACTCATTTTTAAAATGTTCCCAAAACATAAAAGATTCAATTGGTCCTTCATAAAAGTACTATTAAAATTGTTTAGTCAGGCATGGTGGTGCAGTGCCTGTAATCCTAGTCACTTGGGAGGCTGAGATGGGAGGATTGCAGGTTCGAGGACATCAGCAGCAAGTAGTGAGACTCTCATTAACCTAGTGAGATCCTGTTTCCAAATAAGAAATAAAATCAAGCTGGGGGTGTACCTCAAAGGTAAAATGTCTCTGGGTACAATCCTCAGTATCACATATACACACACAAAATTTATTTACAACACAGTTTTATTTCTTGGAGGAAGTTGCCAAGAAAAATATATTTGAGATTTAGTATATCCCAATAAAATCATTACTAAAGTGGTGCTGGTGAAAGTAAAATACCACGTGAATTGTGAGAGTCGTCTCAATTTGTTCCTTAAATTAAATGTGGCATGTTGAAATTCTAGGAAAAGTTACTTTATTCAAAAACACTAACCTGCAAATCACATTTTTGTCAATTACCTAAAGAATGTGTCCAGAAAATAGGGCCATTATTTTCTGTATTGCAAATACACACCTTCCATTATTAAACAAAAATAATACAGATAACAACACTTAATTTCTAATTCAGTAGTATACAAACTTAGGACATTTCTGATAAAATTTTCAAATACGATAATTATTTAATTTGTTTCATTGCTGGTACATAATTTCTATAAACATTTTAAACTTCAGTAAACACAAAATGTTTTTCATACATATAGTCAATTACTAGAAAAATTAACTGACATCTTAAAAAGTGAACTTATTAGCATATATTTTCCCAAAAGTTTAAAATTCCACATTATGAGTTAAAAGCATTTAAAGTTTTAAAATTAAAATTTAAAAAATATATAAAATTTAAAATTTTTAAATATTTAAAAAATATTTTTTAAAATGTTTTTAAAAATGTTTCGGCACTGGGTTATTTGTGTGTTTATGATCTGCTAGATGATTTCCATATTAATTTGTCATTAATGTTAAGAATGTTAAACTACTTCTGTATTGAAATCATGTTAGCGTTATTGGTATTGGAATAATACTAAGTGTATGCACCTATATTTCTACAGCTGGTGTTTAATTTTGAAGAGGTCAGCAGGATACAGGTCACCCAGGAAACCAACAGCTCAATTGTTTTGTTTTTTTTGTTTGTTTTATTTTTGTGTGTTGTGTTTTGTTTTGTTTCTACATGATTAGTGATGAAACCCAGGGCCTTGGAGCATGCTAGGCAAGTGCTTTACACTGAAATATATCCTCAGCCCTTTTTTTTTTTTTTTTTTGCGGTACTGGGGATTGAACTCAGGGGCATTCTACCTCCAAGCTATACCCCCAGTACCATTTTTTATTCTTTTTTTTGAAACCAGGTCTCACTAAGTTGCGGAGTGCCTCACTAGGTAGCTGAGGCTGGCCTTGAACCTGGATCCTCTGGTCTCCTCAGCCCTTTTTTTTTTTTTTTTTTTTGCGGTACGGGATTGAATTCAGGGGCATTCTACCTCCGAGCTACACCCCCAGCCCTATTTTTTATTCTTTATTTTGAAACCGAGTCTCACTAAGTTGCAGAGTGCCTCACTAGGTAGCTGAGGCTGGCCGCGAACCCGGATCCTCAAGCCACATTTAATTTAAGGAACAAATTGAGACGACTCTCACAATTCACGTGGTATTTTACTTTCACCAGCACCACTTTAGTAATGATTTTATTGGGATATACTAAATCTCAAATATATTTTTCTTGGCAACTTCCTCCAAGAAATAAAACTGTGTTGTAAATAAATTTTGTGTGTGTATATGTGATACTGAGGATTGTACCCAGAGACATTTTACCTTTGAGGTACACCCCCAGCTTGATTTTATTTCTTATTTGGAAACAGGATCTCACTAGGTTTGCCACCATGCCCAGCGCACGCTTGTAATCCCAGCATTCGGGAGGCTGAGACCGGAGGATCCGGGTTCGCGGCCAGCCTCAGCTACCTAGTGAGGCACTCCACAACTTAGCGAGACCCGGTTTCAAAATAAAGAATAAAAAATAGGGCTGGGGGTGTAAGCTCAGAGGTAGAATGCCCCTGAGTTCAATCCCCAGTACCGCAAAAAAAAAACAAATTCAGACTTTATGCTGGATATGGGATATTGCAGTGGAAACACAGCACAGCCCCCACTCTCATGGAATTAACTGTCTTAAGGAAACTAGTTTGTAATGAAAGGTTAATGGTGTAGATTGTATAGAGTAGTGAAAGTGTATTTTTGTGGTAAGAACAATTTGACCCTGAGCAGGTTACTTAACCCTTTTGATCCTCTGGATCCTCTGAAAAGTGGGGATAGCAATGAATAATGCAATATGTTATTGGGTGCTGTATTAATGGGTATTCCATAGATCATAGATACTGATGCTATTATTATTGGCTTTTGAACAGTCTTGATGGATGACTAGAGTACTCAGAAAGGAAGAGGCAAGATTTTAGGGGATGGGACACAATATTGAGAAAGGTTAGATGGACACTTCTTTATTTCCAAGATAGTAAGAGGATTTGCTTGTCTTGTAAAAAAGTTGTGTTGAGAGATGATAATTACATATAATTGCAAACACGGATAGTATCTTTAAAAGAAATAATTACTATTTTATAATTTTCTTGATTAGTTTCAAGTAATTTTTTTAAGTGATGATAGCTTATCTGGGGCAGTTTTTTTAAAATAAAAACTTTGCTTATCAACTTTTATTCATTACTTTTTCAGAGATTGGAAATGCGTATGCTGTCTTAAGCAATCCAGAAAAACGGAAACAGTATGACCTCACAGGTAGTGAAGAACAGGCTTGTAATCAACAGAACAATGGCAGATTTAATTTCCATAGAGGTTGTGAAGCTGATATAACTCCAGAAGACTTGTTTAATATATTTTTTGGTGGTGGATTTCCTTCAGGTAAATTAATGTTAATTGTAAATACTTTATTTTATAAAGCAAAAGATCTTAAACTCCTGTTACGTTAACAAGTGTGTGAAACTAAAGCTAAAATTGGTAAGTTTGACTGAAAATATAACAATCAGAAAGATTTCAGTCAATAGTGATTTCTTTCTGATAGTTGGTTTGTAGTTCACTTTATTTGAAAACAACTTGAATATCCATCAGCAAGAAAATGTTTGAATTGTAGTCCACCTATACTGTGGCATATTAGACAGCTTTTTATTTTATTTTCTTTATCTTTATTTGTGTGTGTGTGTGTGTGTGTGTGTGTGTGTGTGTGTGTGTGTGTTACTGGGAATTTAACCCAGAGGCATTCTACCTCTACACTCCCAGCCCATTTTAGTTTTTGTTTTGAAACAACGTCTCACTAGGTTGCTGAGTCTCACTACATTGCTGAATCTATCCTTGAATCTGTGATCCTCCTATCTCCGCCTCTCAAGTACTAGGATAATAAGCATGCAACACCATACCCAGCTAGACAGCTTTTTAAAAAATGAATTAGAGTGCTGTATTTTGAAACATACTCTATATATGTAGTATTATTGAAGAACTCTTCCTACTCAAAATTTTTTTTAATTAATTTATTTTTTGGTGGTACTGGGAATGGAACCCAGGGGCTTCCTACCTCTGGGCCACACGCCCAGACCTATTTAATTTTTTTGGAAACAGGGTCTCACTAAGTTGCTGAGGCTGGCTTCAAACCTACGATTCTCCTGTCTTAGCCTCCCAAGTACGGGATTACAAGTGTGAGCCACCAGGGCCTGCCTATTCAAGTTTTATAAAGAAGAAATTTCTGCCTTTAAAGGAGGCAAAGTCTGAGAAGAATCATTCTTGTTTCTGTCCAACCTTCATTTGCAAGAGGAGAGGGCAGCAAACATTCATAGCTAAATATATACACCTCTTATTTAGTAAACTTTTGAATTTAAAGAACAACATGATTTTCTTGATCACAATTGTTCTTCCCAATTTAATCTTGTTTTTCATTTTCTAGGTAGTGTACATTCATTTTCAAATGGCCGAGCTGGTTATAGCCATCAACATCAACATCGACATAGTGGACATGAAAGAGAAGAAGAAAGAGGAGATGTATGTTATGATATGATTAGAAATCACAAAATGGCAAATATCAGCTGAGAAAAAGCAATCAGAATTGTTAAAAATAGGGCAAGTTGTTTTAGGAAGTAATGAGTTTTCTCTTAAAAGAGCGTTCAATAGAGATTAGCAAATCCCTTAGGAATATTGTAGGAAGAGTAGTAGATGTCAGGATAGTGGGTTGTTGGGCATTATGACCCGCTCAGATTTGGTTTTCTATGATTCTAAAGACGATAGACCTGCACTGTGCATATTTTGAAGGTAACTTCTTATTGTTGGTCATAAAGAATTTAGAATTGATACTGAAAAACTTAGAAGTAAATTTTGCTTTGTTCTAGTGTAGTTATACATAATTGCCTATAGCAATTAAGTCATCAATTGGAAAGGTAAACAGAAAGGGCTCTAGACTAGAAGTTAAAAGGCCTGGGCTCCAGCTCTGTCACTCATCAACTCCCATCTTCCACCCTCACATCCAAGGTGAAAATAGTTTTGCAATCCACAGCATATTGATAGTCTCTGTGTTTGAGAAGGAGAAAGATAGGTACTCTTCATCTGTAAAGTGAGGTTAGATTCTGTCACAATCTCCTGGTGCTGTGCTTAGAAAGTTGTATTTTTAAAAATCACCCCAGGAGGTTGGTATGATCAGGCAGATTTGAAAGCATTGAAATAGATGATCTCAGATATCCCCTCTGTCTCTAATTATGTATGACAAGTATCGGATTATTGACAACTACAGTTATATTAAAATTTGTTATTCTTTGATGATTTTTTTGTAGGGAGGTTTTTCTGTGTTTATCCAGCTGATGCCCATTATTGTATTGATCCTCGTGTCATTATTAAGCCAGTTGATGGTCTCTAATCCTCCTTATTCCTTATATCCCAGATCGTAAGTAGCTTAAGTTTTACAAAAATTGTTTTTTATCTAACGTCCTTTAAGTGCCCTTTGGCTCTCTTAAACTTTAAAATGCCAAATTTATTGTCATAATTGTAGCAAACTTAAATTTTAAAAATAACTATAGGTGATAACTTTATATTATGTTGTTAATTTACATTTCTGTTCCACTGTGGGTAAGGACAGAAGTGCTATATTTGAACTTAATTTAATGTGGTAGGTAATGTGTTGACATTAGAAACAAAAACTACTTTAAAAGTAATAAACACTTTGAAGACATGTAGAATAATAATTGATATTATATAGATTTGGATCATTAAGTGAGAAATGACTTTACTAAGAAGTCAGGACATAAAGAATATTTAATACATTTTTTTTCTAGACAACTTTAATGTAGTTCAGTAAACATAAAGGAAACTAAAATATTGGCAGTGATTTTACAATTTAAAAAATAAAATTGGTCTAAAATAAGAATAATTTCTTATTTCTTCCAAATAAGACTTTATTAACTAAATATTGAGGGAAGTTGTTTTTGTTACCTTGTTTTATAGTAGCACATTACAGTATCTAATTTTAATTAAAATGATCATGTATCTCTTTTACAGTGGATCAGGGCAAACTATTAAAATGCAGACAGAAAACTTGGGCGTTGTTTATTATGTCAACAAGGACTTTAAAAATGAATATAAAGGAATGTTATTACAAAAGGTAGAAAAGAGTGTAGAAGAAGATTATGTGACTAATATTCGAAATAATTGCTGGAAAGAAAGACAACAAAGTAAGTTTATCAAATGTTTAACATTTTAAAACTTATTCACGGTCTTTTATCTTTTCTTTTTTTGGGGGGAGGAGGGTGGTACTGGGGATTGAACGCAGGGGTGTTATATCTCTGAGCAACACCCCGAGCCCCATTTTAGTTTTTTGAAACAAGTTCTCACTAAGTTGCTGAGGTTGGTCTTGAACCTGCAATCCTCTTATCTCAGCCTCCCAAGTACTGGGATTATAGTCATGCACCACCATGCCCAGCTATATTCAGTCTTTAGCATTGATTACTGTAGATTTGTTTCCCTGTGCAAGGAATGTTTAGAATTAATTGGTATGTAATTGAAGCTCCGTACCAAAATGAGATATAGTCAGTTCCCTGTGTTGGAGGGTTCCTCATCTGAGAACTTAGCCAATCAGTAGATAAAAATATTTTTGGGAAAAAAATTATGTCTGCCCTGAATATGTACAGACTTCTTTTCTTGTCATTATTCTCTAAATAGCACAGTGTAACAATTAATTACATAGCATTTCCATCATGTTAGGTATTAAAGTAATATAAAGTATACAGCTATGCCATTTTATATAACAGATTTGAACATCCTTGGATTTTGGTATCTGTGGGAGGAGTCTAGTATGGATACTGAGGGGTAACTGTAATGTGGTCTATTTATATGTGGCCTGAAACAGTAGTTGGCACATAGTAAGGACTTACTAAATGGTCCTTGTGTTAATGTTGTTATCAATAAGTGTTTGGTTGAATAAGTGAATATCATGTTTCAAATGCAGGTTCTGGGATTGCCTCATAAGATACTGGCTCTACTAATACATTACCTAGACCAAGTTACTTAATCTGTGTGAATTTCAGTTACCTTATTATTAACAGATAATATGTAGTAAGTCCTTAGCATAATATCTTCTTACCAGTAAGTATTTAATATTATTATTTATTATGATTAAATTATTTTTATCATGTCATGCTCTGAGCAAGTGTTTTTGCTTGGTATATTCTAGTGTAGTCTTTTACCAGTCTGCAAGATCAGTATTAATAGGTTTAATGAGCCCTTCAGCCCATCCATAAACCAAGTTGTCTGCAATTATACTGTACACATTTTTATGTGTGTTTCTTAAATTTGCTACCAGAAAGTTATAGTTAAATCTATTTCTATGTTACTCGTTACAAAACAGCTTTTCTTATATTAAAACATATCAATGTAAGAAAAGATAGAGCTCTTTGAAACTAAAGGAGATATGATAACTAAAGACCTGTATGATCCTTGATTAGATCCTAGATGGGGGTGAAGTACCTATAAAAGATATTTTTGGGACAGTTGGTGAAATCTGAATACAGATAATACATTAGATAGCAGTATTATATCAGTTAAATTTATGAATTTGATAATTATATTGTACAAAAGAATGCCCTTGTTTGGGGGAGAAACGTGCTGAAATATTAAGAATGAACTGTCACTAGGCATGGTGGTACATGCCTGTAATCCCAATACTTGGGAGGCTAAGACAGTAGGATCACAGGTTCAAAACCCACCTCAGCAATTTAGTGAGACCCTCTGCAACTTAGCAAGACTCTGTTACAAAATAAAAAAAATAAAATAGGGCTGAGGCTGTAGCGTGGAGGTATGCTCCTGGGTTCAAGCTGCAATACCAAACAAACAAAAACCAAAAAACCTCAGAATGAAATTGTCATAGCTGGCATGGCAGCTCACATCTCTAATCCTAGTACTTGGGAGGCTGGAACGGATTGTAGGCCAGCCTCAGCAACTTAGCAAGACCCAGTTTCGGATTGGGGGTAGGGATGTAGCTCAGAGGTAGAATGCTCCTAAGTTCAATCTCTAGTACCTAAAAAAAAAATTATCATCATGTTTGTAACATTATAGCATCTCAAATGTGAAGAATTAGTCAGACATGGTAAAAAACACTTCCATGAGTGACATCCAGCCCTGAAAGTATTTTGTTTTATAAATTAACTAAACCATTGTTGGCTAGTAGATATTCTTTTGCCAGGGTTTCCCCCCATTTTAGACTGACTACTAACACCTCTAAAGTATAGATTGGAAAATAACTTTTTATAAAATACAAGTAGTAATTTGAATACCCTAATGAAAAGCATTTTAGGCGAGGAGTTAGAGATTTGGATTTGAATCTAGACAGTGTCATTCATTAGTATGAACTTGGGTTTATTAACTCTTAGGTTTTTATGAATTGCTTAATTTTGGCTTAACAACTGTTAGGTTTTGGTAACTGTCATTAGCAAATGGATTTTTTTATACGGGTATTACTTATAAGTAAAAGTTATAGAGTAATATTCATTAAATTCTTAATAATCCTGGCCCAATTGATTGAATAAAGATTGTCTCTGGAGATTATTAAAACAGATACTACACTTTTACCTGTGAGTGTATTTTAAATTTGGTCCTGACTGATATATATATAAACTAGATGGCCTCCACTTTGGGCCACTGTTTTCTATTACAATAACTTATTTTTCCTTTTTTTTTTATGAGAAGGCATCATGTTCTTTATATACTGCCACCTTTTTGAAGTGTTAGTAAACAATGAAAGGACTAAGACTAACTTCCCTGAAGACTTTGATTTGTAGTCCATATATTTATTAGTAGTAACTGTGCTTTCCACACATTGGAGGAAACCTCAGAAATGCTTATTTGCTGAATATCATTATTATGATTGCCTAACAAGCATTTTCCTTCTATGTTCCTTCAGTTACATTATATACTTCTTGGTTGAGTAAACTCAGAGCAAGATTTTAAGTTAGGATTATCTGAAATCTTAACAAAAATCACAGCAAGAACAACCACTAGCATTACTGAATAGTATATGGTATTTTTAGGATTAAGAGGACAAGATGATACTTCAGAACAGTGATCCCCCCACCCCCCAACTAGGGTTCAGGAATGAAGGGGAAGGGTTCTGACATGAGTTGAAAAGAGTCTATCCTTGTTTCTTTCCTGTGTTTGTTTTACATGCTAGGCTTGAGGTAAAATTTGTATTTAAAGAAACATTTACTAAAATAGCTTTTTGGAAGAGTACTTGGATTTCTTCATTTTTTAAAAAGAAGTCAGTTAATAGAAATATACTGAAGATCTTCTATGAAGCATCTTTTGAATTTCAGTGGCTAGGTGATGTACATTATTATTTAATTAGAAAAATACTTTTGTTAACAGAAACAGATATGCAGTATGCAGCAAAAGTTTACCGTGATGACCGACTCCGAAGGAAGGCAGATGCCTTGAGCATGGACAACTGTAAAGAATTGGAGCGGCTGACCAGTCTTTATAAAGGAGGATGAGCTGGAATTTTTATTTATATCTTTTAGTGTATTCTATATCTTTTCTGTAAATTTAGTTTCATCATGAGCACTGAAGAAAAAGATTTGATATTAAAAACTGAACTGAATAGTTGGTTCCTGAAATCTTGGACTGTTTCTGACTTACTGGTTCCTTTAAATAGTAAGAACTGAAAACTATAATTAATATTTTAGTTGTGCTTCTACAGTTATTTTCTTTTTAAAAGCTATATGATTCCTAACTGAATGTCTTGAGAAAGGATTCTCACACCTGTAGCAAATTACAATTTTAGTAAATCTCTATTCTTCCCTTCCTCATGTAAATATTTATGGAATGATCATTTCGTGTACATACAGATTATTGCCTTTTTATTTAAATTCTTTTAGTGTTTAGCTCCATAAGACACTTCATTTAAGTTCATAAACGTTATATGACATAATTACATTTTCCCTGTCAGGTGTTGAATGTGTGGAGTGTAAACAATGAAAGTTTTTCAAAAAGAAAGAAGACAAAAACTATTTAACTTTGTGTAAAATCTTATAGCATTATCAGCTTAGAGGGAGTTGATATTTTTAATATTGCCATTATATTCAAAAATATGTATTGAGATAAATGAACTGGTGTAGAGTATCAGTTTGCTATTTAGTTTTACGAATTGCTAAGCCATGCATAGAAATGGGATGCTATACTGATAGATTTTAAAGAAAATATGAGGAAATGGCTTTAAATTTTAAACTGAAAGGGTCTTCAACAGTAAATTGCAGTTAATGCTATTTGCAATTTCAATAATTCAAAGGCCCCAAATGTTCATTTATGTCTTTGAAAGCTGCTAAAGTTTATGAAGAAAAGGACTTAATTTCCTATTCCATGGAAACTTAGTTTTCTTAGTGGTCATTTAAGTGGGATCTAAAGTAAATGAATTCTTCTGCAAATAAGTAATAAGAAAAATTACTACCAAAACACAGCTTTGTGCCTTTTCACCCTATTGTCAACTCCTGAACATATCAGTAGATTACAGTTCACTGATCAGAGCATGATCAGTTTGGCCACATGCAACAGTGGGCAGAAATATAGTAGCAGGTAGACTAGATCAAGTTATCCTTAAAAAACTAAGCTAAAATCTATTTACCATTGAGTAATTCAATTAATTCTGTAGGATTGAGCTCCTTATAATTAGATTCATAATACAAGTTAGGAAAAAAAAGCTGGAAATTAAGTTTTTGGTGCCTCTATGTTGAGTATGAAATTAATTTGATTTCTAGTCTTTTATGTTTAGCATTTGTAATATTTTCTTCAAATTCAGTTAATGGAACAGGAACATATGTTTGGTAAGGTGTGCGTGTGTGTGTGTGTGTGTGTGTGTGTGTGTGTATGTATGTGTGTGTTTCAAATGAGTGAGAATGCTAGAGTGGCTTTGTTCTTTTTTTAAGGATTTTTTTTCTTCTGAGTGTAGTTGATTTATAGTATCTGTTGAGTAAAACTGTAAAAATGATATTTTCTCAAAAATGTTCTCTTGTGTCCCTTTTCAGATAAACCAATAGAAATTCCTGATTAAATCAGTAGGTTAAGCTAAACATAATGTCCCAGGAAAACAGGACAACTTAAGCAGTTTACTTTTAAAAATGTGACCTTTAAAAAAATAGCAACCCATGCGTGGTGGCACATGCTTGTAATCCCAGTTCACAGCCAGCCTCAGCTACTTAGTGAGGCTCTCTGCAACTTAGTGAGACCCTGTTTCAAATTAAAGACTAAAAAATAGGGCTGGGGATGTAGTTCAGAGGTAGAATGCCCCTGGGTTCAATTCTTAATACCACACACAAAAAAAGCAATGCTTAAAAGAAAATATTTTAATTTCTCTTGAGCTGGTAGAATACATTTTTAAAAATAAGGTCATATGTAGCATTCTAATTACCTTTGAAAATTCCTGTGTACCAAAAAGTTTATAAAAATTTGAATGAAAAAATTTTACTTATTTTTCCAGTTTTAGTGGGAAATTTACATTATTGTGGTTGATACTTACATGAACTAAACCCTCTTATTGACTGATTTCTTGTTCTCTTAAATCTCACTTTAAGGGGATAGGTAAAGTAATATATCAAAGTCATATGGCTTTTAGACAGTATTATATTTAGGTTTATTGCTGTATTTCATTATATTTCATAACCTGTTAGGGGAAATGTATTTGATAAAATTTTCAAGCTGTGGTAAATGATTGATTGAGTGCCTGAAAATTTAAACCACATATGTATGCAAGTAAAAATTGATCTAATGTCACCTATATCATGGTGTAAAGGCCCAATGAATATCTTAGAATTTTGAATTAAGTTTACAAAGTAAGGCTATCTTGATGTAAGATTTTTATGCTTGCTACTGTGTTGTGATTAAAAATCCCAGTATTTTGCCATCTTATTTTTAGCTACATGAGCTTTACAAATTCATTTGATCATTTGTTTTTTTTGTTTTTTTTTTTTGCGGTACTGGGGATTGAACTCAGGGGCATTCTACCTCTGAGCTATACCCCCAGCCCTATTTTTTTTATTCTTTATTTTGAAACCGGGTCTCACTAAGTTGTGAAGTGGCTCACTAGGTAGCTGAGGCTGGCCGCGAACCCAGATCCTCCGGTCTCAGCCTCCCGAATGCTGGGATTACAAGCGTGCGCCACCACGCCCGGCTGATCATTTTAATCATCACCTAAATAACCTTTGACTTTGCTTATTAATTAGCTTCTCTAACTCATTTTTGGAAGTTTGGCAGCAGTTGTATTAATGCTTTATACATTTTTACCCTTTTTTATGCACACACACACACACACACACACACACACACACACACACAGAATTGTCCTTGTGAGGGTTTGGGGGAAAGGAAATAGTACCTTTTCCTTCTTCGATTCCTTAGTTTTCAAATAGACTGGTGCTACTAACTTAGTCATTTGTAAGTTTTAGACCTTATTTTGACCAAATAAGCTAATTGAATTCTCAACAATGAGAAATTTCATGTTACCCATTTAATATGTAAGTTAAAATAACTTGTTTTGGGAACAGACTGCATTTGAATGTTAAGTATTTGTTTCATAGTCACTACATCCTTATTTATGGTATACAAAGATTTGATAGAGAAAAATAAATTCTTTAAGGCATATATATGACAATGCATTAAAGTACTCTGCTTTTGTGTCAGCTCAGGTGTTCACAGGAACAGGAATGTGAAAGCCAACCTTAATTGCACTTTTATACTTAATTTTTTAAATTAAATCTTCTTTTACATTAGTATGCAAAATAAAGAGAAAATGATTAGTTGATTTCCCTTCTTTTGATCTGTAATGTTTTAAAATGCAATTATTAAACACATGTGACATGCTAATGTTAATTTATTCCTGTATATTTCATTAAAAAATAAATCTCCAACCTTCTTAAGGCAGTGAAATATTTATTGATGGAGCTGAGGACCTAATGAGCCATCTTTCCAGTTAAACAAGTATTACGACAAAGGACCAAATGGTTGAAAGAGGAGAATGTGTGCATTTATTTAGCTTCTCTTTGTGAAGCTTGGGTTCACTACTACCCATATTACTATCCATCTTCATACTGAGTGAAGCAAGCTGAAAGGGAAATTCATAACTTTATCTTTTCTGAGCAGAAAAACTAATGAAAATGAACAAGAAATCTGAATTTTAGTCTTCACTAAATAGTTAAAAAACCTTGTCTGTTGACTGCATTGTACTACTACTTAGGTAAAATACATAAAATTCTCTATAATCCATTGAAATAACAAGAAGTAGCCTGGTAATTTCCAAATTTTCCTAAATTATGATTTGCAATTACAAAGAAAAAGTGGGTAGAATCAGTTTCTTCAAGAATTCTTGAATATCCTTTTATAATGTGACAAGCAACACAGTCCTAGAGTTCAGGCTTCCTTTTTGGTTTCATTACTATTAATTAGGTACTTTCATATTAATGGAAATATATTCCTCAAAACACTAATTGAAAACATACTCCTTATATTAAGGATTATGTAACCGCATATTTTTTTTTTTTTTGTAAATTCCCTGTAATTTTCTTGTTAGTATGTCATTCCTTTATATTTGATTTGATTATCTGCTGGTGTTGGGGCCAATAGATTTGTGAATATTCTGTGGATGTGTACATGTATTAGTGTATATATATATATATATTTTCCAGCTAATACCTCAGATGTGTGATTGTTTAATATATACCACACTGTGTTTGCACAGAGCAGGGCTTCCATTAGCAGTGGATATTCTTATTTCTAAATTTGATAATCAGTTCACAGAATTTCATTGGTATGAATTCTGTCAATCTTTTTCATATTTTAATGCAGAGATTCCTATTATAAGGCCCATACTTCAAGTATAATTGTATCTTTCTAAATTTAGCAATCTGGAAATATATAAAGGTAAGAAGTATTTCTTGAAACGTCTTAATGTAGGAAGTTATTAAAAATTGGATGACTGGTTGCCAGGAAATCTTAATAACTGCACAAACAGATGACACCTGGCATGAATGCAGGCAAGCCTCATTCACTTTGGCACAAGATTCTGCACATTCTAATCTGACATTCTACTTTGCCATTTAAGATCACCATTAATATAGTAGAGATTTTCAGGATCATTTTATTTGTTACTTTCAAAATGAATTGGTTTCAAGTTGGATGACTATAAGAAACATAGTTGATATTGTCATTTATCTGTATTAAGAAATGCTTCTGACCTTTTTTTGCTTTTTTTAGATTGCTACATAAGAATTTCTATTTAAACTTTAGTTTTAGTTTATGTGTTTTAAAAAGCTACAGGAAATTTTCAAGGTGTGATGGAATTTTAATGGAAGCCTTGTATAAGTTAAATGAAGTGAAATTGATAAAGGAGATCTTACTTTGTCTATAGTGCATTCAAGGTTATATAACTAGGTTTAAAATGAAATGTCTGATTTGTAAAATATTTAATGTTATATCATACTTATATAAAATAAGATTTTCCATGTGAGAACTCTGTTAAAGAAAATACATTTGATTTTTAATGAATGTTCTACTGAATGGTTTATGATAAATTTTTGTCTTTCAGTCTCTGTAGTTTATCTCAATATATTAATAAAAAGGTTTGTTCTCACCATAAAATATTTGTTTTTATCATATATTCTTTATATGTTCATTCATTCATTGAATGCCTACTCTATCCAAAATAATGAACTAGATTCCAGGAATTTATCATGAGACAAGACAAAAACTCTTATGAAGTTTGCATCCAGCAAAGAAAGTAAATATCAAGTAAATAACTAGTTATAATTTTGATAAATGTGACAGGCAGTTACAAGGTGCAATGACAACACATATTTAGAAACCCTAAACTATTCTGGAAGGGTCAGAAAATGTTTCTCTGTGAAAGTGATCTTAATCTGAAATCAAAAGATGAGGTAAGTAGGTATGCTGGTGAAGTAATGAAAACTTTCAGAAGTGAAAACAAGCTTATAAGGATTCCAGGGTGAGAGAATTAAAATAGGGGCTGGATCCTTATAAGACTGTAGTTGTTTGAAAATTGGACGGCAAGCTGGGCGTGGTGGCACACGCTTGTAATCCCAGCATTCGGGAGGCTGAGACTGGAGGATCCAGGTTCGAGGCCAGCCTCAGCTACCTAGTGAGGCCCTCTGCAACTTCGTGAAACCCTGTTTCAAAATAAAGAATAAAAAATAGGGCTGGAGGTATAGCTTGGAGGTAGAATGCCCCTGAGTTCAATCCCCAGTACCGCAAAAAAAAAAAAAGTGGACGACAAAAGTAAATGTAGGAAGGAAAATAAATGAATGATTGTCAGAGATATTCATGAATTCATGAAGTAGAAAGATTATTCTTTGAATTTTGGATATACTCTGGCAGCAACTAAAAACCAAGCTAAAATTTCCAAACCTTTGGCTATGAAAGGGAGTAGCTGGAAGAGGATGCAATTTTATAGGTGGCTTTTATTTTTAATTACTATTTGTTACATGAGAAACCTTACTAATTATTTTATTCTTTTGGAAAAGGACAAGTCAAACGTGAAAGTGAAAACAGAAAAAGAGGGATGATAGCACTAAATACCTGATATGTCCAATATAGGCGTCTTGCCAAAAAAAAAAAAAAAAAGTAAGAACTTGAGCTAAGAGAGAGCGCCAGCATTCTTTCAAAAAGGAAATGCAGGCATCTTTCCAAATGAAGTCAGAATAGCATAGGACACATGCATATCCATGTCTGTAGCAGTACAATTCAAAATAGCCAAATTATGGAACCAGCCTAGGTGTCCATCAGCAGATGAATGGATCACAAAATTGTGGTATATTCACATAGGGGAATTTAACTCAGCCATAAAGGAAAATGGGTGGAATTTGAGGATATTACGCTAAGCAAGATTAGCCAGTCTGAAAAAGCAAATAATTGTATGTTTTTTTCTCATATGTGGAAGCTAGATAGAAGCTGAGAAACAAGGGTAACTTCAGAGGAGCAGAGACTCCAATGGAGTGAGGGAGGAGGGAAGGTAGAGAACAGAAAGAAGGTAACAGGTGAAATAATGCTATTTACATAAAACTACCAATTAAACTACCAATACCAATCTCAAAGATGTGTGGGGGAGAGGAGAGGACTAGACCCGGAGGGAAATGTTGCATGCGTTGTATGTATATTCTTATCACTCTATATCTCAGTATGATGTATAATTATAATGCACCAATAAAAATGAAAAAGGAAATGCAGAGGATAGGTTCAAATGCAAGTAGTGGTGGTGAGCTGTTAATGTCTTTCAGTTTCTTGAAATCAGTTTGTGTAAAGTGGAGAAAGGAAAGAATGATGAGCAGATTTGAAGGATCATTTTCACTAAATCAACTGACTAGCAAAAAAGGATTTCTATGGCCCAAGTTTGGTGATAGCATTTATGTTTAGTTGTGTGAATTTTCTCCAGCCTATCCTAGAAGCATAAGAAAATAAGTCATGATGGAAGGTTGAGGTAATCAATTTGGTTATACAGAGGATCCTCACAAGAATGTGTACACAAGTGAACAGAATGATATAGTAGGCCCACATTAAAGACTGCCAGCTTTATCATTGTCTACAAAGATAACATTACTAAAGTTTTTGAGCAGGCAGTAATATGTCCTGTTTTAGTAAGTTTTATCTCGTTATTAAGTAGTGCTATAGTCCCTGATGTAAAGGATTGGTCCTCAGTATGATGCTATTGGCACTTGTTTGAAACTTGAAGAGGTGGACCCTAATGGGAGGCCTTCAGGTCATGGAGGGTATTTGCTCCAACCAGCATTATCGAACCTTGGTCTCTTTTTCTCTTTCTTGGCTTCCTGGCCAGGAGGTGAGCGGTTTTGTCCACCATACATCCCTGCCATGATGTGCTACCACAGGCCTAAAGTAATGGTACCAATCAATCATAGACTGAAGCTTCTAAAGTTTTGAGCCAAAATAAACCTTTTAAAGTTGATTGTCTCAGGAATTTGTTCTAGTGACAGAAAGCTGACTAAGGCAAACTATTGATTTAGTCTTAATGAATAGAAATAATGGTTTCAATCAAGAATTGAAAAAACTGATGCAAAAGTAATTGTTAGGGAAGAAAAGACAGGATGTAAGGAAAAAAAATCAAACATGATTTCTGACTTTTAGAATCATGGTATGAATACAGACTTTATTAGAATAATTTGATTAGGACAAACAGGTTTATTGGAGAAATGTTTAGAGCTGACAGCAAGAATGTAAAAATATCCAACATCCAACAACCAGCTGAAAATGTAAAAACAGGCGAAAGGTATAGATTTTATACATTCTCAGGTTACTGTGGAAAGAGAAAAATAGCAGCAAAACCAGACAAATAGGAAATGCTATCATCTGACGAGTTAGGTATGGGGTCTGAGGGACCTAAAGTAGGAAGTGCAGTGTTTCAAAAGGTGAAAAATTGAAGGATTTAAATAAGAAAAATGAAGTGATCTTCAAAGATGTCAATTTTGATTTACATGTCAAATCCACTTGTAATGATTAGGAAGCCATTTGTGGAGCTTTGTAGTTTACAATTTCATTCTCTCAAAGATAACTGTAGAAGGCTGGGGATGTGGCTCAGTGGAAGAGTGATTGCCTATCAAACTTGAGGGCTTGGGTTCCATCCCTAGCCTGGCAAAAAACAAAAAAACCTGTAGGAATTAGGTATCCAACTCTCTTCACTATGCTTTGGACTAGGATTAATTCCTTTTCATTTCTACTTTTAGGGATTGGAAATGAAGAGCAGTCCTCATAGATCTCATTTTTCAAGATACACTACCCTGTTTTGATAAGATTCAGAGAAAATAGAGCCATGAGCTTCAGTTTTCCTAGGAGGGACTAAATTCTTAAGTTGGGTATGATTTTTGTCCCCAGGAGATTGTCTTTTGTAACAAGGGGATTTGTTACTGGAATCCATTGAAGCCCTGATGTTGCTAAACCTATAATTCATAGTGTAGCCCACTATAAAAATATAAATAGCGCAACAAAATCAGTAGTGCTGAGGTTGACGAGCGTGCTGGCCCACGTCTGTAATCCCAGTACTGGGGGTGCTAAGACAGGAAGATCTCAGATTCGAAGCAGCCTCAGCAATTTAGCAAGACCCTGTTTCCAAGTAAATAAAATAGAGGTAGGGGTGCAGCGCAGTGAACGCTCCTGGGTTCACTCTCCGGCACCACGGAGGAGGGGGGAGCGCAGAGGTTGATAAACTGGGCTAAAGGTGGTCGGTGATTCCTCCCTTCTCTTAAACTTTCCCATCCTCCTACTACCTACATAACCTTTTTAAGTGTGCCAACAACCAAGGCACCAAACAAATACAGTCCTTAGAAGGCCTAGCCATTGTGTCAAGGGCCAATGAAAGTTGGCTCAGTTTCTATGTATGTTAAAAGTCGAGGCTTGAGATGTACACAGGATTCCACAGGCCTATGGCTCCTCGATCCTATCTAGATGAGGAGTTTGAGGAAAGAGCACTTGTCATCCATGGTTAAGTCAAAAGAAACTAGGCAAAGGAGGTCGTCAAACCTAAATCCTCTGTGCTTCTAATGACAATCTGGTGTGTGCTGTTCAGTTCGCGACACCTGCCCCTCATATCTCTTCATCTGCAAGAAAAGGTTTTAGGAAAACGAATCCTGAAAATCTAACGAAATTTACGCACCCTTGCTACACAAGAACGTCTGGCAGTAGGAATCCTCGCGGCACTTCGCTGCGGGTCCTAGGGCGCAGGATCTCGCGAGAGTTCGCAGTTCCTCCGCGCCGTCTCGGGCGCAGGCAATGCGCAGGCGCAGGAAGCAGCCCGCAATGGCCAGGGCGCGGAGGGCGGCCGCGGAACTGCAGTTTCTGTCGGGCCTTCCCGGAAGTTTCGCTTCATAGGTGGTGGATGGCGTAGCAAGTGCTTCCTGGAGTGCAAACCAGGTCACGAATCATGTGACGGCTGCTAGAAGAGGAACTTGTCTTTGAAGCTGACACTGAAGTGCAGTGGAGCCAAAAGGGCAGCACAGAAACCCAGGTAACCGGCGCCACTTTGGTGTTCAGGCCTGGGGGTACGGGGAGGGGGTGAGTCTGCAGAGGAGAGGTCACCCCTTCTCTTTTTGGTCCTAGACTTTTGAGTGCGGGGGCAGGGGTGGGAGTGGCGGAGGGAGGACGTCCTGGCTGGCTACCGGTCCCAGTGCTGGGGAATTCCGACTCCCTTCGTCTTCCCTGGGCAAAGATCTGGAACCGAGGAATCTTGCCTGTCCCTAACGCGGGCGGATCCTACTTACAAGGGGGTAGGAGGGCGAAGAAGCCCTCCTAGAGAGTCACAGGGTTTCTCTTCCAGGCGTGGAGATTGATCCTGTGGGAGAAAGGTGTTCAACATGGCGGATGTGAGTTGATACCCCGCATAAGAGGATGGGGAGGGCTAGGGAGGCTTGGAGGAGGCTGCAGAGCAGGGAGCTTCCCCAACAAAAATTTGTTTAGGCTCCCCCACTTAGGTATTTCCTATAGAATCTGCAGCAGGAGACTAATGTGAATGGACTATCAAGGTCCTTGGTTTCTGTCTAGAATGAGTGGAGGACATTAGGTGCCTTAGGTTGAGAAACATTCCCTTCTCCCCACTTTCCAATTCTGCTGAGGTATAGGAAAGGCTCTGCATATTTACCACTTGAAAGTCTAAATGATGGCGAGCTGCCTTTCTTGTCAGTATATGGTCAGGAGTTCTTGTGCTCCGAATCCTTTTTTCCCCGGAAGGGGTCATGAGTTCATTGTAACAATCTAAAATTATTTCTAACAGGTACCTCTTTAGCGACATAATTTCAGTTTTTATTTGTATAAGTTGGGGGCAATAGTAAGCTGGTGGTGATAACATGAAATAAAATGATCATTGAGACTTGAAGAATAGTAGGGATTAGAAGCTTAAAAACAAAAACAAGCCGGACATGGTGGCTCACGCATGTAATCCCAGTACTTGGGAGGCTGAGAAAGGAAGATTTGCAGGTTGCAGCCTTGGCAAGTAGTGAGACTTGCATCAACCTAGCGAGACCCTGTTTCAAAATAAAATAAAATAGGGCTGAGGGTGTCCCTGAGAGATAAAATGCCTCTGGGTTCAATCCCCAGTACCACACACAGACACTACAAAAAAATATATATATATCTGATTCATTCAAGTAGAGGTCATAACTGATACCTCATTTGTCAATGAATCCTCTAGATGAGAGTGTGTATTGAAACAAAATAAAATAGTATGTTTTTTTAGTCTTAAACACATACTGTGCTAAACACCTGACACATTGTCATTTCCTTTAGTAATACAAGGAAAATGAATCTTAGTGAAGTTAAGTAACTTAACCAGGCTCATTAAAAATTATGGTGGAAAGTCTGTATGGACATAGAAAAGGTTTCCTCATCAGTAGCTACAGGATATAAAGTATTAAGAAAACTATGGTCTGGTTTTACAGCTAGTATGTATTTGTGTTTTCCATTTCCAGGTATACTAATACATACATCTTATACATCTCAGTAAACTTTAACAACAATCTTATGACATAGGTTAAATGATTGTTCTTATTCAACAAATAATGAAACTGGCTTAGAGAAAAAGGTTAGTAAACTTGCTAAAAGTTCTACAACTAGTGAGTATAAAAATCAGGAATAGAAAAATAAAACTCCAGCAAGAAAAGTTATGAATGCTGATGTAAGATTCCTGAAAGATAGATAAGACAGGTCTAGAAAATAAGTGGAAGGCATATTATAATATGGTTTTTAATATTCTCTTTCAGGACCTAAAGCGATTCCTGTATAAGAAGTTACCAAGGCAAGAAATTATTGTTATTGAAAAATTCTACATAGCATGATAATTTTATGAGACATTTCCTTTTTAGATTAATATTTTGTGTATATTATGCCAGTTATTTACCACTTTTAAGTGCCTAACGTAATACCTAGGTATCATATGTGATGTCCTTCGAGTTTGCAGATAAATAACATGAGACCTAAAGAAGTTACAAGACTTGTCTAAGGTTAAACAGCTAATGGATAGTGGAGGGCTAGAACTTGGATTTCTTGCCACCTTTGATTTTTTTTCAACTGATACTATCATAGCATTTTACTGGATTGTAGTTCAAAATTGTTAAAATAATTTTAAGGAAAAGAATTAAGAACTTACCTTTAGTTGTAATATTGCTATTAGGATCCAATTGAGTTTATATAATTTCAGAAAGCAGTTCATATTTTAAAAATCACAAGGCTTTCTTTTGCCTACACACAGTACATTTGATGTGCATTTATTTATTTATCTAGTGTGTGTGTGTGTGTGTGTGTGTGTGTGTGTGTATGTATGTATGTATGTATGTATGTATGTATGTGTTTATACTGGGGAATAGAACCCAGTGGTAGTCTACCTCTGAGCTGCACTCCCAGCTTGATTTTTTATTTTTATTTATTTACTTTTTGCAGTACTTGAGAATTGAACCCAGAGGCATTCTACCTTGGAGCCCTATTTTTTCTTTTCTTTTCTTTTTTTTTTGCAGTACTGGCGGTGGAACCTAGGGACATTCTACCTCTGAGCTACACCCCTACTCCTAGTTTTTATTTTTTATTTGGAAACAGTGTCTCACTAATTTACAGAGGGCCTCACTAGCTGAAGCTGGCTGCAAGCCTGCGATCCTCCTATCTTAGCCTCCCAAGTAGTGGGATTACAAGCATGTGCCACCACGCCTGGCTTTTTTTTTTTTTTTTTTTTTTTTTGAGACAGGGTCTCACTAAGTTGGCAAGGCTGGTCTCAAACCTGTGATCCTCCTGTCTCAGCCTTCCAAGTACTGGGATTACAACTGTGTGCCACCACACACAGCTGATGTACCATTTTATAAATTAAGTTCTTGTGTTAAGGTCTACAAACTTGCTTTTAGGCATTTTACTAGTTCAAAGGACTTTGTCATTTGAATTGAATTAAAATTAACATTTAGTTTAAAATGCTTTCTTTGGCAAGTACTGCTTTCCTCTGCATTCACAACTATTTATAAATAACTCAGAACTCTTTGACAGTTAAGGATATGAGAGAGAGAGGAATATGACTTGAGATGTGCATTTTCACATTTCAGAATGAAGTGATTCAGAATTAATTGAATAACCTTTGAAGTAATATAGCAGAATATGTGGTGAGATCCTTTTTTTCTTATCCCCCAAATCTGAAGTTATAAAAGTTTGTAGGTGTTGATTTATTTCTGTAGATTGCTTTTAAAAAAAAGAACCTTGTTTGGATTTTTGCTTGAATTGTTTGGTGTGGTCTACCTATTGGCTTATATCTTTAACTACCCTAATTACAGATAATTTGAAATTAATGATACTATTTTTTGGTCTTGAATTTAACTATTTTTTTTTATGTATATTCAGGAATAAATAAAAATATTGAGGTTTCCTTTGTTTTTGTTTTGTTGTGCTTTGTTTTTGTGGTACTGAAGAATAAACACAGGGGCATTCTACCTCTGAACTACGTTCCCAGCCCTTTTTTATTCTTATTTTGAAACAGGATCTCACTAAGTTGCTGAGGCTCTCCTTGAACCTATGATCTTCCTGTCTCAGCCTCCCAAGTACTGGGATTACAAGCATGCTCCACCATGCCTGGCTTAAGGGTTTTTTGTTCTTTTTGTGGTACTGGGGATTGAACCCAAGGGCATTCTACCTCCAAGCTATACCCCTAGACCTATTTTATTTTGAAACAGGGTCTCACTAAGTTGTGGAGGGTCTCACTAAGTAGCTAAGGCTGACTGTGAACTCACGATCCTCATGTCTCAGCCTCTGAAGTACTGGGATTACAAGCGTACACCACCAGGCCAAGCTTGAGGGTTTTAATTATGAAATAATTTTACAATTGCTTTCATGTTAATACAATGCTTAACTTAATATGTATTCTCTTCCTCCTAATATTGGCAAACTATACAGACAAAATGCTGCTTCTCTTCTCAACCCAGTAATCAGCAATACAGGCACTCCTAGCTTTGCATGTTAATGACAGGACCATAGAAATGACCATACAAGCTAAAAAAGAATTTTTGGAATCAGTTGGGAAAATAATGATTTTTTTGTGACTCTTACAAACTTTTAAAAAACACAAGTTTTCAAAAGCATTAAGAATTTCTTTATTGTTGGTTACAAATATTTAGAGGAATAAAAACAAATGCTAAATGAATATCTGCTTAGTTTGCTAATTTAAAATATTAAGAATATTGAGGATTAAAATCTTTTATTTCTTTGTAAAAAAAACTTACCAAGAATATTTTAAACAGTAGTTTAAGGAGCTAGCATCTTTTCTATGTCTTAGTGAATTGTTGCACTCCATTTTTAGTTTGGTTCAGCTCCCCACATTTTATCCTTTGTATTTTCAGTGTCATGAAATATCTGTGAGATTTTTTTTTTTTTTTTTTTTGCAGTACTGGGGATTGAACTCAGGGGCATTCTACCTTCGAACCATACCCCCAGCCCTATTTTTTTTATTCTTTATTTTGAAACCAGGTCTCACTAAGTTGCGGAGTGCCTCACTAGGTAGCTGAGGTTGGCCGCGAACCCCGATCCTCCGGTCTCAGCCTCCCAAATGCTGGGATTACAAGCGTGCGCCATCACGCCCGGCTATCTCTGAGATTTCCTTTAATGATATTCTTTTTTTTTTTTTTTGCCACCATCACTTTCTCTGGGACATTTTCATCACATCCACTTTCCTCAATTACATCAATAAATTAAACTTTTTTATTAATGTCATCTGGTGTATCACTGAGAGTCAAAGTATAAAACTATATTACTCTCTTCATGAAGTGAATGGCAGATGCAGAGTAACTAGTCGTCAACATACTTTGAAAAACCTGATGTGGCTGTGGGCTAGTTACTGATCACAATGTATATCTATTTTGCATAGTGATTAAAAGAGTTAGCAAAGTTTGTTATATGTTATAACTTATGCAATTATTCAGTAAAAATGCCAGGGCAATTGAAGTTCCACCCATGCTATTGGGAGTTATGGCATCAACTAAACCATGACTTGATCCTCAGCACTGCAAAAAAAGAAGAGGCAAAAGTTAACTGAGGGGCATAAGAATGAGAAGCTTCCTATCCCTGACATCTAGCTACACAGTTCCCTTGTCAGTGGTACCTATTGTTATCTTCATAGGTAGTTTATGTACATGCAAACAAACATAGATGTAAACACATGTATGTACACACATACAAGCACACATTGTCCTTCACATTTCATTACTTGGTTGCTTCCTATTCAAACTGTGTTTGAGTAAGAAGTTCTATATTCAAACTGCATATTCTTCACTTGAGAACATAACCTTGGGATCAGTTTCCCTTGTTACATAAAGAACTTCCTCTCTCTTGTGTGTTTGCAGAGTGCTCTGTCTCATGTGTGTAACTTACTTAATTTGCCTTTGGTGGAGAGCTTGGCTTTGGTTGCTTCCTTTTTCCAGTTGTTGCCATTGGTGACTGCACACGGTAATTTGCGTGTGCATAGCATCTGCTAGATGTGTTTTTATATATTAGAATACATTTGCTTTAGTGCTCATCTTCTAGTAGAATATATTTTAATCCATAGATAATTTCAGGATCAAATAAAAAGAAATAGTACCAGGAACAGTATAAAAGTATTTATGCAGTCATTTCATTATTCTCTTTTTTAACGTGAGGAAGTCAGATCATTTTGTTTGCAACATTTTCTAAATTTAATAGCATTTCTCTGACAAAAGTCTTTAAACAATAGGATTTTTTTTTTATTTCAGTATCTTTTTCTTTGTTTTTTTAAATTTTGGATCGATCCCCAGACTTAATTTTAGCATCTTAACATTTTGTTAATATGAATATTCCCATACCTAAATTAGAACATTTAAGGTTAATACTGTAAGAAATGAATAATACTTAGTTATACTGTGAACATCAAACATCTCTTTGTTAGTCACACTTTACAGATATGTAAAGTTACAGGGCATTAGATTTTGTGTTATAGTTAAAATCTTTCACTAAGTATTGAATGTTTGGGAATGTTCCCCCCATTGTAATTTTTAACACTTTAGTTTTGTGCTTTAGAGTATTTTTTTTTTTTTTTTGGCGGCACTGGGGATTGAACCCAGGGACATTCTACCCCCAAGCTACACTCCTAGTCCTATTTTTTATTCTTTATTTTTGAAACGGGGATTCACTAAGTTGCAGAGGGCCTTGCTAAGTTGCTGAGGCTGGCTGGGAACCCAGATCCTCTCGTCTCAGCCTCCCAAGTACTGGGATTACAAGGGTGCGCCACCACACCTGGCTTAATCGAATTTTTTAATGTTAACTATCTATCAGCCTATGTGTCATATGCATTATAAATAACCATATAAGATAGTACAGTTGATCCCATTTTCAGATTGTTCTACTGAGTTGTAGGGAGCTTTCCTAACTGGCCAAAGGTAGCATAATTGTAAGCAGCAGAATCCAAATTGGAATTCAGATCTTTCTAATTTCAGGTATAGCCTTGACCATTCTGTTTACCGTATCTAGGCATGGCTGAAAAGATTGCTGCATGGATGGCCTTCTTTATTCCTATTCCCCACCCTTGTTTTTGCAGTGCCAGGATTGAACCCAGAGCCTTGCACATGCCATGCAAGCACTCTAACACTGAACTTACATCCCCAGCTCACTTTCCACCCTTTTACATTAGTCTTAGAACCATCTTTCCTCTCTTCTTCAATTACTTAATGGCCTCACATTTGAGCTGAGATTCCGCTTTCTGTGGAAGCTTTCTCAGACCCACTTGTCTGCATTAGACGCCTCTTGTAGGTTCTCATATCCCTGTGGATCTCTTAGTAGTAGTAGCACATGCCACAGTTGTAGTTTTGTTAGTGTGAGATTATTTGATTAGTAGCTGCTCTGTTTGGCAGTAAGCTTTGTGAAGTCAGTGACTAATATTGCTTATCATAAAAATTATTAAAATGCCACATAAAGTATTAAGTGTCATAAATAGTTGGCACTCAATATTGGAAGGAATGAAAGGTTCTTTTCTTTCTCTCTCTCTCTTTTTTTTTTCCTTTGGTTACTGTAACCACTGCTGATAACCTTTTCTACTTTTGTAAACCATGGAATAATAATACGTTAGTAATTTTAATGGAGAATCAACCATTTTAGGTCTTCATCAGTAAACTATATATTTGTAGAGATTATAAACATGTCAGTGATAATACATTTATTCAATTTTGGGGGGAGAGTATTGACATATTATGTCAATAATTGAGGGCCCATCGCGTTTTAGAAATATACATGAGAATCACCAGTATGTCTTTGAGGTATGTATTTTGAGAAAATTAAATATTTTTTAACATTTTAATATTTCTTTTCCTAGTGTGGAAGGGCTCCATGCTATTGTTGTGTCAGATAGAGATGGAGTACCTGTTATTAAAGGTAAAGCTGAAAAATGAAATGTCGTGCTTGCTTTTGGCTAAAAAATGTTTGTATTTATATCTCAGTAGTACAAAAGGCAAATATATAAAACTCATTTTAACAAATTCAAAAGATGATCTTAGTCCTGGGGGAAATGTTTGGTTTTGTGTGTTAAAGACTGGGTTGGAACCTGTATTGTATTATATGTCAAATATATTATGTTAATCATCTAGAATTTTAGCAAGGATTTATCACAGGCCTACTTTCCCATTTAAGTCATTTATGGTGTAAGGTAAACCATTAGTATATCTATGCACGTTGAGCATATACATAGCTGGATATATTTTATATATACATTCCTCCAAACATGTAATTATATGTGTGTCTGTGTATTTGGATATTTAGTCACTGTTGCTAGTAATTTGTGATCATATCCATATATTTGGAACATCATTTTCTGATTGCTTTGTCTAATCTTGCCTGATTTTCCTACTAGACATAGATTTTTTTTTTTTTTTTAACCTGGGGGAGTTCTAACACCAAGCT
Organism: Graphiurus murinus; assembly: GCA_004027655.1. Lineage (NCBI taxonomy): Eukaryota > Metazoa > Chordata > Mammalia > Rodentia > Gliridae > Graphiurus > Graphiurus murinus. The sequence continues at coordinate 90,606 of PVLC010001330.1, read as the reverse complement.
ACACCCCCAGCCCTATTTTATATTTTATTTTGAAACAAGGCCTCACTAAGTTGCTAAGGCTAGCTTCGAACCAGTGATCCTCCTGTCTCAGCCTCTCAAGTACTGGGATTACAGGTATGTGCCACCATGCCTAGCTTAAAACTTTTAACTTCACAATTACTTTAACTAATCAGTATCTAACAAGAATTTTTCGCCTCATTTTTAGGGTTTTTTTTTTTTCCCTTTTTGATTAAATATATGCTATGTTATAGAATCGATATGGATTCAGACTATTTCTACCACTTCTACCTTACTATATTATCAGAATGGATGTGCCTGGTTAATGCTAAGTTACTGTAGTAATTTACTAAATATAAAATAATATTCTATATATTTTGTGTACAATTTATTTTCCACCTATGATTATCACAATTTTAGACTTCATATTGACAGGTTTAGAAGTCTCCTAGTTAAGTTTTTTTATTTTATAAATGAAGGTGGTCAGATACAAACATTGCTTGACCAAAATTGGACATGAATCAATGACAAGAAAGTAATAGAGGCCGAGTGTGATGGTACACACTTGTAATCCCAGTCCTTGGGAAGCTGAGACAGGAGGATCACAGGTTTGCAGCCAGCCTCAGCTACATAGTGAGGCTTTCCGTAACTTAGTGAAACCCTGTTTCAAAAGAAAGAATAAAAAATAGGACTGAGGGTGTAGCTTGGAGGTAGAAAGCCCCTGGGTTTTCTCCAGTACCACACACACAGTGAGAAAGTAAAGAAACCATCATCTCCTGATGCATGGTTCAGTGTGCTTTCTAAGCCGCCAGACAACATGGGTGACCATGGGCAGGTCACTTGCTTTTCCTTAATTCTGTATTGAGGGTTTTGAACAAAATAATCTCAGATAATTTTCCAGCTCTAATATCCTTTCCAGAAATCTTTGTGTTAGTGCCTTGAGCTCCGTGTTTGATACAAAAAGCCTTCTAATAAGCAAGAGAAACATGAAACAGATAATTAGCTGCAGGATTATTAATGTCTATAAGAGAAACTGCTGCTGTGGGTTTTACAAGAGCAAAAGTTTTTGTAGTTTTTATTATTCTAGTGTGGCTCTTAAATAACCAGAATACTTAGTTTACTAAATACACTATTTAATCTATATCTTAAGGTAGATAGCATTCCTTTTCAACAAGTAATATTAGAAAGACTGATACAGACTGATACCTGTATATATAAGAATGAAATTAGACCCTAGTCTCTCAACCTGCATAAGAGTCTGCTCAAGATGGATCAGAGATCTAAAAGAAGACCAGAAACTTTGTAATTACTAGAAGAAGACATAGGACCAACTCTTCAATGTATTGGCACTGGTAGAGAATTTCTCAAAGATAAAGCTCAGGAAATAAAACTGAAAATCAAATTGAAATAGGATAGGATAGCATCAAATTGAAAAGGATAGCATCAAATTAAAAAGCTTCTATGCAGCCGGGCGTGGTGGCGCACGCTTGTAATCCCAGCATTTGGGAGGCTGAGACCGGAGGATCCGGGTTTGCGGCCAGCCTCAGCTACCTAGTGAGGCACTCCGCAACTTAGTGAGACTCGGTTTCAAAATAAAGAATAAAAAATAGGGCTGGGGGTGTAGCTCGGAGGTAGAATGCCCCTGAGTTCAATCCCCAGTACT